>JAAAKG020146623.1:0-60365 GCA_010014905.2 Druon quercuslanigerum
GATTCAGCGACCCCGAAAACATAAGAGTACATTGGTCTCGCTTCTGGGACAGACCACTTTTTTTTTGTGGTGCTGTGAAATTGATCGTTTTTAGATGAAAATACAACTGCTTGAATGAAAACTCATGTATTTTGTGAAAAAGTCGTCTTTTCTGTAGGAAACTAATCTTCTTGATTGATTCTATTAGTTGACGATTCTTCTTTCTGTTTGAAAATTTAACTATATTGATGAAATATAATTGTTTTTTATTGAAAACCGATTTTTAAACTGTCAATTGAACTATTTTACTTTTGACTGAAAATTGATAGCTTTTAGTTTAAAATTTAAAGTGTTTTGTAGAAAATCTTTATTTTTGTTAAAAATTCGTCTTTTTTTAATGAGAATTCATGTCGTTTAGTAGAAGTTATTTTTTTAATTAAAAAGGCTACTTTTTTTATTAAAGGTATCTGCTTTGGTTGAAATATCAACTATTACATTTTTCGTTCAAAATTCATCTTTTTGGATCTTATTGACAATTCAACTGCTTGGTTTTAAATGCAACTGTTTATTTGATAACTAAATTTGATTTATTTATTGAAAATTGAACAATTTGATAAAAAAAATCATCTTTCTTGATTCAAAATTCAACTGCTTTATAGAAAAGTTGTCTTTTACATATAATTCATATTGAAAAATTGGGCTTGAAAATTTCATTATTTAGTTAAAAATGTAACTGTTTATGGTTAAAAATTTAACTATTTTGTTGAAAATTCGTCTCAAAATATTTAGCTAAAAATGCAACTTTTTGGTTATAAATTCATATTTTCTTGTTCAAATTTCAACTGTTTCCTAAAAAAATCGACTCTTTAGCTTGAAAACTAAACTTCTTCGCTGTAAATGCATCTCTTGGTAAAAATTTAATCTTTTTTAGTTAAAAATGCAAGATATTTTAATATGATACCTATATATTAATTTCATTTAAAAGAATTTTTACTCTCATCATTCCCCTATTTTCGCGATTAATCACCCTGTTTTCCCTGTTTTGAGAGCAATTTTGGCTATGAAATCTGTTAAAATATTATGTTTGAATTATTTATTTTCGACGTTTATTAAATGAATTTTAGCTTTATGTGGTGGAAACAGTTTTAAAAATATTGTAACATAGCTTTTGAACGGCCCTATCTATTCATCAATAAAAATATCAATTAATGGCTAATGTGCGAATCTGTTTTTAAAATTACTCTGCTGTAGTCTCAGATCACAATTGTCAGAATCAATTTTATTTTTAGGACCATAACTGTTTACTTCCTTGCACAGCACTGGTGGATTTTTAAGATCATAATGAATTAATGAAGATATGATTCCCAGTTGCACCGTACTCTTCATTAATTTAGGATGATAATATGACAGAACTTGAAAGATAAGGTGTAGGAGGTGAAAGTAGAGAAAGGAGATTATTACCGTTTGTCAGAGATTTTAATGATCCGGCAATGAACGAGATATTGCATGTTAGGAGGCATTTCTCCATGTTGTGCAGTTATCGGGTTCTGATAATATAATTAATGGGACCTTGACAATAAAAATGACTTATGTCTACCGAGGTGTTTTGCATATGGCAAAGCTGTCGTCCATCTAGATGTGGCAATGAAAATCTAGATAGGAAAGAATAAATATTATAAAAGATCCATTGTTGCATCAGTAATGTCCAATTACTGCAACGCAACGGTGAATGTAGACTGCCACACTGATAATTTTTTCAGAGATGAATGTTTTAAACACTAAAAGGGTAGTTATGTAAATAACGAAATTATTGTATGCATGTTTTAATCTTTTAGTATTCAAACTTTGAATTCTACCAAGTGTTTTGAGTAAATAGTAATTGAGTAAATAGTAATAGTAATAATCAACCATAGGTTTGATTCGGGTTTTCACCTGCCTGCCTCATATTTATTTTTTCATTTCATTTTGTCAAACTTCTAAGTGCTGCGACTGCGACGCCTCGATTCAAGATGCGTTTTAATGCGATCGTTCCTGAAGAGGTCGTAAAACTTTATCTGGAACGGTCATATATTTAAGAACTGTCTTCTGTTAAGCTTTTAGATGTGTTCAAGTGATGTGTGTATTACTCACGTGCCAAAATAAATGTCAATTGCAATATTATTGCAAATAATGCCTAGCATTAGAATCGAAAATAGGAAGATGGTATCAGTAAAGTGGAACAGATTCTGCTGTACGTATTATTTGAATTAGTACTAAAATTGTAACTAAATGTAGATAGAGATTTAAAGAATTTTATTTCTGGGCACCTATATAAGAGTATACTTTGTCAGAGAATTGATTAACGGTATGTATCAGATCCTGGAAGCCAGCTATCTAATTCAATTATATGCAACTCAAGAGTCAGCTAAGTATCATAATATATAACAGTTTAGTCTAATTTACTGCTAACTTGGCGCTAAGCTTTGAAATCGCAGGGAGAGGCTTTACGACTATGCTTCAGGGATAGGTATTCAGTTCCGAAGTGAATTCTTGTAATAAAGGGATACGCACAAGCCAGCACAACGTTTAACGGCAATTACCTTTCCCACAATTTTACACAAACCTTTAAGGGTTACATGGGTATCGAAAGATCAGGCGAAACAAATTCGTCCTTGTAACACTGCGCTTTTGGACAAGTCACGGATTTTATTAAGAGTTACAAATTGCTGCTCTTATCCAGACAAAAGTGCACAACAGGCGTTGGTGGCAAAATTGCCCAAAATAATGACAGTCTCGGAATCTTGAAGATAAACAGGCTCTACTTCTGGGAATATTACTTGAACAGCCAATTCATTCTTTATCCCAAGTGCAGGTTCAAAAAGGGTTTTCATTGTTTAAAACCTTTACTTGTTGCACAATCACCAATTAAATCGAATGAAGTCAAAAGACTTTGGCACATCCGCGATATGACGGAACTTATTAGATGTCTGGTGGAACAACAGCACTGGTTTCATATTTCCAAGAAATATGCAGTTAACAGGCGGACAAGCTGGAAACGTCGACATAAAGATGATGGGCTCTTTCATTGTTTTACAAAGCAAATCACCACCATGGAAGGAAAGAAGAGAAGAAGATCTTCAGAAGGACTTAAACGTATAATTACTCTACCATCTATATTCGTCGAATCCAAGTGCCGGACATGTCTGTTGGAGTGAACGCATATTGTATTTCTGGCCAGTTCTTCTCGGCAAAAGGGATTTTAGCAGACCTCACGTGAAAAAGAGCGGGATGGATATTGGATCCGGCAACTAACCTTCGCCCATGGTCACGAACTCGTTCGAAGAGCACCAAGTGTCAAGACTTGACAGTTAGCTGTTAGATGGCTCGAAGACATTTTAATCCCTCTAAGTTGTTGATCTTTCACAGATGGCATTCCAGATTAGCTGCTTTGAACTTTGCCAACGAAATGTCGACAAGCGAAATAGAGTTCTAGTGTTCACATTCTTCAAGTGACATGACACTCCCAATGAAAGCGAATTCAAGCCCTAATTTAAAAATATATTTATTTAAAGTTAGAATTAACAGATAAATTGTAGAGATGCAAAAGATTTTCATGAAAATTTTAATATCTTTAAAATTGTAAAAGCATATTTCAAGTTGCAAAGTAAGATGAAAATGTTGTTCTCGGCTCAGATGTCAGTCGTGAGAAGTATCATATATATAATGTCTTTAGAGCGCTAATACTGCTCGATTCGGTATGCGATTACATTGAGAAAGGTTTCTGGTGAAAAATTTGTCCCACCTGCCAACTTACACCCGTACTGGAATGAATGGAAGAAAAAAAGAAAGAAATCTTATATCCTGGCAGAACGCGGTAGATCCCAATCAGTGGACAGTTTTTAATGGTTTTCTCAAGTTGTGCGAGTGTGAGTGACTACCGAAATCAGTAGCTTTCTTTCCCCTTAGTTTCGCAGACTCAATACAAGATAAACGAAGCTCATCCCGTTCTCGAATGAATCTTTGCGTCACGGAGGAACTGGAAGTTAATGGACCGGACGTCATTGCGGGACCAATTTCAAGATGACGCATCTGTCCAGATCCTGTGGTCTCTGGTATGCCAATGCAGCACCCTGTAATTTCAACCTTGTTACACCTTCGAGCGGTTACTTCAAATGACAAGTCCAGGGGAAATTATATGTCTTGTGTTTTACAATTCAATTTTTAATGCTTAAGGGTATTTCAATTCTTTAGATCAAAATAAGGAATTAAGAAAAACATGTACTTGAACTTGGTATTTTAGAAAAAAAGGTATACATTTTTGTCAGATGATTTAGACTCTAGATGATGTTAAAGGATCTAAGTATGATCAAAGGTTAGATGTTGACAGAAAAAAGAATCGAAGCTGCGGTTACTTTTTCGCTTTCCTAGAGAAGTCCTCACCCACTTGCTTCACCTCGCATGAGGTCAGCTGTCGGATATCAATATTCAATAAGCAGTCCCGTCTCAAGATGTACGTTCTCATGCTAAGTAGCATTATCTTTATTTTTAAGCCCACGTACGTACCAACGTGGACGTGTGCAGAAGCTAAATATAAATGTATTACAAGTGATGTCGAGAGCGTGAAAGCCCGCACGTGAAACTAACACCTTCGTTGGACAGATCAATTTGCGACTACATCTGATATGAGGAACCCGACGCATTTTGGGTCCAGAGAGCCAACATTACTCATTTTTATCATTTGATAGTACTTGGTAAGAAAAGAAAAACTGTATTATAAACAAATTAATGACTAAATGATACACGCAAATAATTAGTTTTCCAAACTTTACTTGATTTCGTATAACTTTTACTACAATGTGCAAGACAATCCTTGAAATAATGAAGAGTCCGCATTTGTATTATTTCATTATTTAAAGGAATGTCTTGAACTTTGTAACAAAAACGATATATGAAGTTTTCAGAAATTTGTGGCCCATCCTTAAGTCTTAGACATTTAAGTAAAGTTTAGTTATAGGTTTAGAAAATAACGAACTACTACTAGTCCTAGCGACCTGACCAGTCAGTTTTATGGGAAAATTCGTACTTCTAGCTTGTGCCAATTTATGAACATTTTATACAGTTATAAAACATGTTGTAAACTATTAAGGCCCTTGTGCAGGCAGGGATGAATAAAGTATCATATCATATAATTCAATATTAAAGACTCCATAGGAAACCAAATTAGGTGAAAAAATAAACTAACTTTACATCAGTTTGATATATAGGTTTATGGGACCAGTATTTTTTGCTTATTTTTTCATAAATTTAAATATTTGAATCCATATAAACACGATGAAGCCTAGAGGAGTGAATTCAAAGCAGATATACACATACCCCAAGGACAACTTAATTGTAAGTGAGATTCTATAAGAGTCAGAAGCCTCTGGTGTATCCTGTAACCCCCATAGACTTTATAACCCTAGTGCAAGTGCGCATAGAACTCAGCATTCATATTTCCATAATGACACGTTTCGCCGATATCACATGGCATTTATTACATACATTGAGAATATGATAATTGATTCTGCTTATCCACAGAACAGCAGTATTTATTTTTTTCTATAATTCCGTCAGCAGCTTTTCTTCTTCTGTTCATCTTTCTCGACAGCCTCTTTCTCTATTTTTTGGCATTTAATTTCGTCATCGTTTCTGCTATATACTTGAATCCTGGTAATTTGCATGAACAGCTCTTTTTACTGATTATGCTTCATCCTAGAGTAAGATAGCATCTAGGAGAATATTTAGAGTATCTTTTCATAAATATAACTATCAAAAAATTAATTAAAACGAGCAAAGATTTTTAAAAAATTGTAATCAAAAGCATGCTTATTTAGAATAATAATTATGTTGTCTCAGAAATATTATCATATTAAAAAATAAACTTTCATGTGGAACATAAAAACGGTGTCAAAATTTACTAAAAGAAAACTCAACCACAGATGTTTAATTTTAAGCGATACGAAAAGTAAAAGCAATTTAATTATTTTTTAGATTTGACATTGATCATGACAGTGAACATAGCTCAAGTTCATAATGAGTTTGTAAGAAAATGAGCTGAAACAAAATTGAAACCCTAATTTTGTATGTGTAAGCTCTGTAGGGGGCCGCGCATAAATTACGTGAGGTCTTTTAGGTCAGATATTCTCAAGTCTGCGAATCACTAAAAAAAAAGAGTTAAAAAGATTTTACTGTGAAAAGCTATTTGTCAGCGAAATGTATGTTTCTTTATTTTTTACTGTAACAGTATTACTTGCAATTTACCTTTCAATATTAATAGATACCCAGTAATATTCGTATTTATATTAACTATAATAATCACAAATTCATGCAATAATAATAAATGAATAAGCAAATAAGGGGTCATTCACCAATTGAATAAGATGTTTTTCCGAAATTTTTAACTCTCTAACCCCCATGTAAGAGACCGTGAGATTTGCCCTCCCCTCCCATTCACCATTATCTTGCTAAGATTTAATAAACTTAGCAAATCAAATGTTTTAATTACAATAAGTATTTAGATTGCTTAACACAGGCTTCACAATCATCGTTTTTGGTTGACAATTCAACTGTCTACTTGCAAATTTATCTTTTTGACTTTAAAATTCAACAAATTATTGATTGCAATTTTTTTTCGCTTGATTAGAAATGATTTTTTTGTTTGTAGGATTATCATCTTTTTGGATAAAACTGTAACTGGATGGTTTTTATTAATTTGTTTCGGTAAAAATGGACTTCTTTGTTCAAAATGCAACTGCTTTGTAGAAACATTTTATTTTCAACTAAATAATTCAACAAGTTGGTAAAAACTCAACTTTATGGTAAAAAGTTTAAATATATTGTTAAAAATCTATTTTTTTAGTTGAAGATTCATTATCGTAGGTCTTTCGGTTTATTGGCCAGTTTATTAACTGCCTACCATCTTCATTTATTAATCACAGTTTTGGATCATTTTAATTCAAAGCTCATCTCTTTTATTAAAAATAAAATACTTAAATGAAAATTCTTTTGTTGGTTTTAAAAAAAATTCTACTGAGAATTGAACTATTAGGTGAAACATGAACTTTTTGTTGAATATTCAGACGTTTTATAAAAAATTCGTGTATTTGTTGAAAACTCAACAGTTTGGTTAAAAATGCACGTAATTTATTGATAATTCGTCGTATTTATTTGGTTGATAATTCATTTATTTAGTTGGAAAGTCAACTGTTTTATAAAAAAACTCATCTTATTGACCTGAACATGTTGCAGTTTGAATCACATTTAATTTCTATATTGGCTTAAAAATTTTTCCTGTTTAAAAATTCAACTTTTGTTGAAAATTTGTATTTTTTGTTCAATTTAATTGTTTTTTATTTCAAAGAAAAACCTTCTTTTAGTTGAAATATTATCTATTATATTTCTTGTTGAGAATTCATTCTTTTTGGTTGTACCAAAGGCCGTTGCACCACGGTCGTATGTGGTTTGACATTTCAGAAAAAGACTTTAAGTAAGTTCTGCACGTCTTCTAACAGATTTTCTTTTTTTCTGCATAACGAGACAAGTTCGCGAGAAAATGGTATATTAGTGTTATTTGGGGCATATAAGAATTGGCAAAGGGCTATACGTATTATTTGAAGAAAAAAAACCGATTAATTATTTAAACTGAATCATGGATCATCGAAATAATCATTATAGTTTTTGAAAAAATTATCTTTTCCCTGGCCAATAATTTGTAGCTTGAAGGAGACAGTGAAGACTTGACGCGAAGTGCCAACATCTTTGTATAGATTTAGCTAAACAGTGTTTGTAGCCAATAATCATATAATCATACAGACAAAGATGTGAATAATTGCTACTCTTCTTTTAAAACACTGTTTGTATGTTCATTATATGACTATTTACAACAAAAGCCTATAATTAAAGTTGATCAATCAAAACCGATACCTGCAATTTATTCATACTTAGAAAATATAACACACTTGTAATTAAATACTACAGACGTAACTTCCGACCGTGCTTTTTTCCTGAACTCGAGTTTTTGCTTGAATCGAGATTTAAACTTCACTTCAAGTGGATCCGACGATATCTTTACCGCTTACCGAAGGAATCTTGAAAGCGAAATAATTTTGCTTAATTCCTCTTTTACGATCGGGATAATCGCATTATCAGATCAAGTATAAAGATTCGAAGGAAATGCAAGAAAAATTAAAAGTTTCATAAATTATCGCAAGCTCAGCTCACTGCATTTTATGATGCACTTCATAAATGGAAATTTTGTGTAAGGAATAATATTTGTATATTTATTTCTCTATAAAACAAGTAAATAAGTAATAAATTAATCAATTTGATCAAAATTTATTATTATTAATCTTTTACACCAATGGGCAGAGAGACCCACATATCACAAGTATGGTGCTGTCTGCCCATACGTTCATTCTAATTTGTTACTTATTCCTCAAATGAGTGATAACCGGGGCGTAAGATTTTTCTGGGGCGGCCGCGTTTGCTACTCTGGGGTACTTGCATTGAGCTGGAGTTTGTTTGTGTATGACATCTCGAATTTTAAATACCGTGAAAAAAAATCGAAACAGAATTAAAGCTTATAATAACAGCCACCAAATCAGAAGTATGGTGCGGTCTGTGAGACTGCACGTCGATACTTAAAGGTTAAACAAAAATCCTTATTCAGCTAGTCAGATACCTATATACTTTCTCTTCATGTCTTATTAACACTTTTCAACGCTTCTCAAGATCACATAATCCCTAATTTTTCTAATCAAAGTAAAGCGTTTTGAATTCAACATCAGTAAGGAAATGCAAAATCCAATTTATCTCGTGTAAACGGTTAGCCCTCCGGCTTTTTATTTGAAAGGCCCGAACGTGAGAATGTATATAAATTGCGTGGAAAGCTGCGATAATGACCAAGGTTATCGACAGTGGTAGAATTCGTAAAATATTCCATGAACGCGAACTCTTTGAGCTCTTAATTAATAAAGAATCTTGCGGTTGTAAACCATCTCGGTAATGAACCGTCGATTAACGTTAATGACTGCAAAGCGCCGCACGGCTTCAACGGCGCAAATCGTTTTTATTCGCATTTTATTTTACTAAACGTCACAAACTGGCCATCCGCTTCGTAATCTCAAGTGAAGTTTAATTTAGAATCCGGATGAATCCACTTCAACTTCAATTCATGAAAATAAAAGTTCGATTGGTTCTGTGACGAAAGCCATCCTTCTTGAAATTTTAGAAAGGAATTTTATCAAATTTGCAGGTTTCTATTATTATTCCTATTTTTTCTACACTACAAGGTATCTAATCATGTTCTGAAAAGAACAATTTCCTGGCAATTCCAGGTTTTTTTAGGTTCATCAGTAATTTTCAATGTGTAATTTTTCGTAGCACGGAACTATTCAAATATTTCGCATTTTTTTTAACAATCGACTCGAAATATGTATAAAATTTCGCTAGTTTATTACAAAGAAATTTTTTCTGAATCCTTGTAAATATCTAAATTCGTAGAAATAGTAATATGTAAAATTCATATGTAAGATTAAAAAAAATATATATTTTTTCAGTTTGTTATAGTAACTTTATTTAAAGGATAAGTAATTTCCTTATGGTTTTCTAGGAATTTATTATTTATTATGCTTAATTTATAAACCTTTACCAAATTATATTACAAGATATTCTTATCATGCGATTACCGCCAAATAATTAAATAAATAAATAATACTCGTAACAGAATGAAGTATTTCTTGATTTTTTTCCTCAAGTCCTTGGAATTTGATCAATAATTATTATTAAACACTTTGTTTTATTTTTATAATCTTAAAACGCAGTACATATTAAACATATTAATATTTAAAATACAAAATATTTTCCAAGAGAGTTGATACTCTGTAATAACTGGGGATGGAAAGAGATTTTTCATGAAAATAAGGGAATCTATTCTTTTAAAAAAAATTAGTGTAGATGCTTTATTATACACGAATTTTTAAAGCTTCAAATTTCTAACGTTTCAAAAAAATATGTTCAATTTGAACAATTCACCTGCACTTTTAAACAAATAATCCAATTTTCAACCAAAAAGACGGCTTTTCAAAAAAAAAAAAAAAAAAATTCATCAAAAAAGATAATTTCTCAACAAAAAATGGTAAAGATTAAAATATAAGTTTAAAAAATTATTTATCAAACAAACAAAATAATTTTTCAGCAAAATCGTTAAATTTACAACCAGTGATCAAAGACCAACAAAAATAATACATCTTCAACTAGAAAAGTTAAATTTTAAACCAAAAAGATGAATTTTTGACCAAATAGTTGACTTTTTTGCTAAAAAAAGCACATAAATTTGTAACCAAAAAAAGAGTTAAATTTTCAGGAAAAAATTCATTTTTCATACAAAAATCCTTTTTTAAATAAAAAAGATAAATTAAGTACTATAAACTTTCAACCAAATAGTTGCATTTGGACTACAATTATAAATTTTCAAGTAAAAACGATCATCTTTCTACTATAAATTAAATAGTTAAATGTTCAATGGGAAGAATAAATGTTAAGCCAAATGGTTGAATTTTCAACCAAAATGATGGAATAATCAACTGACATAATTAAAGCTCAAATTTAAAAACTTATTTTGAGATAACAGAAAAATGAATTTTCAACAAAATAGTTAAACTTCCGGTAAAAAAAGCTAGTTTTCAGCCTAAAGTTAAAAGAATTTTCAACAAAGTAGTGCATTTTTCAACCACAGAGAGGAATGTTTAGTTAAAATCATAAATATCTTACAAGTAAAATGTATTTTAACAAACAATGAAGTAAATTCTCAACAACAAATTTAATACCTGAAGTTTCGACCAAAAAATATTTTAATTTTAAGTCAAAAACAGTTGAATTCAATCAAAAAAACAAGTTTTCAACAAGTTTTGAATTTTCAACTAAGAAAAATTTTTTACTCAAGAGAGAAAAAATTGTGAACCCAAATGTTTAATTTTCAATAAAAAATATGAATTTTCAATCAAGAAGATATATTTCTATCAAAATGCACGAAAAAAAGTTTCATTCCATTTAATTGAGTGACCCCCGCGCTGAATATTATACTTTAAAATTTTTTAATTAAATTAGTTAATTACGAGAAAGAGTCCCTGGAAATACATTCTTTACATTTTGTAACTACTTTATTTATTTATTGCTTCCTCATAGATGAAGCTTTGTAATGGCAACAATTTCTGCAAATTTTAAATTCGTTTAATTAAACGATACTTAATTTGAAAATGTCCAATTCAATGTTTTTAACGAATCTATTCAAGTAAGGACTTTTGGGCTCATATAATTTAAAAAATATTTTTTTTTACAGAAAAATTCTTTTCGTTAACATAATTCAAAATTGTTTTAAGAATGAAAAATATTCCTTGATTCCAGACAAATCGATTGAATTATGATAGCAATACATTTTTTAAAGAATACAGAAGTTATAGTAATTTATATAATTTGAACAACCTGTTTTTATTACCTATTTGTATTTTTTTTGACTTCCTCTGTGAGGAAGAACATATATTTGCTAATTAATCATAATGAGGAAGCAAAGTGCTCACCAAATGAGCACCATGAAATTTTAAATACAAATAAAAGTGAATACATCCGAGATAGAATTCTCAAACCGTATCTAGAGTCGCCCTCATCAAATTGTTCCGTTGAAAGAAACAATAATTTTCTTTCGACTACGAAATGCTATCTCATGAATGTGGAAAATAACTGATCGGCTCGACTTTTTCTTTTGGATGTTTCCAACTTCTAAATTACCACTAGATTGCTTTTCAGCGTTTTTCAATGCAGTAAAATTATTCTTAGTTTTTAAAATTCACAGTGGGTTAAAATTGTTCTCTGATTACTGAACTGTTATGTAGTATCATCCTAAGTGTACTAACATTTGTAAATCTCGCTGAATAAATGTCTCTTCTGGGAATATGTACGTACTATATACTGCACGCTTATAAACTGATAGATCCTTTGAGAAATTTTAACAAAGATGTCAACCTTGAAAGTCACCTTTAAAACGGAAAACCAAGAGTGTTTTCCTTCTACGCAGTCCATCTAAAAGCGCAAGATCTCACGGCGCAACCTGATTATTTGCATAAGTCAACCGTTCGTCATCAAATAACCATAAATCTTTCAGAGTAATGTATCGAACGATTTTCTGATAGACCTCAGCTGCTCTGATTGACATGTTGCCTGGTTCGTTATTATCTTTGTCATTGTTCACTCCATGAGCTTAGGAAATAATGCCATTCTCTCCGATACTTTATTTCTGACTTTTCTTATTCTTCTCTCATTCTATTATGAAGCCTCACCTCTTGGAGTGAATCTCGATCGATGCCAAGTCCGTTCAACCTAAAGAGGTACATTTCTAGGCCGATTCTTTCGCTCGAATCTACATACAATGACAATTTACGCAATGATCATTCGTTCTTCGTGGATTCTAATTACTACAAATAGCAGAGTGATACTTACACGGCATCGAGCTAGAGAGTAATAAATTTTCTTGCACGTTGAGCGAAATTCCGTTCGTCATAGTATAGCTTTATGTTCAGCTCTAAGAGTAAATCCGGTATTCGCATTCTGGGTGGAGTTTATGTTTCGCGAAAAACGACAGGTAGAGCTCTTCGACATAATATATTGTACTGAGAGCTCTAGAAGCACTATTTAGAGATTGTAAGACACTTGCAATCCGATCGGTGATTTGTAGATGAGGATGTGAGTGCTTTTGTCCGAAAATAGTTTGAAAAATAATATTTATTTTTAGAAATGTTGAGCTCCCTACAGACAATTCCATGAGGATTCATTGATATAAAGATGTCTTGAAATTCTGTTTGATTCAGCAGCTCTAGACAAGGAACACCCTAAAGACCATGTTATTTCAGCCTATGTGCGAATTTGCGTTGCTACCCAGAGTAACACCATCGTTTCAAACTTTGGCAGCCATGATGGGCCACCTTTTATATTGATCAGACACTTTTGTGTCGACCCGAAGTAAACTGCCACGTTGGCCGTCGGGGCCTGAGCGAACATTGGCCCAAACGTTAGCGTACGGAAGCAAACTATGTAAAAGTCATAATACGATAAAAGGCATACAGACCGGACATAAGAGACAATTTTTTTGAAAGAGTTTAAAGGGCTCGAAAGATATCCAGTATTTAAAAGAATTGTAAAAATTTTCAACAGCTATCAAGGAATTTCATAGAATTTTTAAGGATTTTAATTTATTAAAGGAATGCCCAAAGATTTTAAACTTTAAAGAAATGTTTAAAGATTTTAAAGGTTTTAGGGCAGTTCAAGGGATTGCACATTAAGAAAATTACTATTATTTCAAAGGTTTTAAGAAATTTTAAGAGATTCAAGCAAAATTTATGTGATTGCAAAGAATTTCCTTCATTTCATAAGGATTTTGTAAGATTTCATAAGATTTAAAAGGTTTTAGACTTTTAGGGAATTTTTCATCATCTTAAGGGATTTAAGAAAATGGTAAAGATTCTAAAGGATTTTTATGGGATGATTTTACGTGATTTTAACGGATTTCAATAGATAACAAATTCTAATCCCTAAACTATTTCAAATCCTTTGAAGTCTTTTAAAATGCCTAGAAATTGTTTTAAGCGATTGATATTTCTCCAAAATGTTTTAAAATATGTTATATTCTTTGAAATACTTTTAAATCCCTTTAGTTTCTTAAAATCTATTAAAATATTACTAGAATCGTCGAAAATCTTAAAAAATCTCTCAAAAATCCTTTGAAATATATGAAAATCTTGTAAACTTCTTTGAAATCTTGTTCAATATCCAAACATCTTACAAATATAATGAAATCCGTTCAAATCCTTCAAAATGCAAAAAAATCATAAAAACTGCATATTAACCGAAACATTTGAAATTATCTTCAAATCTTTGAAATCCTGTGAAATTTCTACATATTATTTTTAAATTTTTTGATAATTATATAAATATTATGAAATATTGCTATTTTTCAGATAAATGTCCATTTTTTTAAGCGAAAGATATTTGATGGAATGAACCTAAAATTTATTCCGCCAAGATGAGTTCGAAAAGAGTCTGATAGCATTTTGTTATGGGTGGATGGATTAAAAATTATCTTATTTTAATTGTTAATACTTTACATTCAGAAGAGTTCTCATGTTTTGAATGTTTTCATTTTGTACTTTTGTGATTTTATAATATTTCAAACCATATTAAAAGGAATTTCATAAGATTTAAAGAATTTTGATAAGATTTCCAAGATTTAAAGGGTTTTAATTTTTTTTAATTGTAGGTAGAGAATTTTTTAATTCATAATATATGTAGATAAGCTTTTATTTTTCAACCTGATAGCTCAGAAAAATTGCCTCGCTCAGAAATAAATTAAAAACTATACTTTTAAGTTTAAATTATAGAAATATTAAAGATGATAAAAATTATTATTACATGTAGCGTAAAATGATATTTAATATTTAATATATACATATATAATGAATATCATATTTACTAAGACGAAACTATAAAAATAATAAATCCAAGCTTAAGTGAACCGTTAAAGCTCCAAACTTCATTTAAAATTGAAATATCCTAAAAAAAATATTGCGAAAGTACTAGTTAAAAATTAATCATTTTTAACTCTCACATCACGTTGTTTAAAATTCATCATTTTAATCTGAAGTGCAAAAGTAATAATTTTAAGATTAATTATAAAGAATTTTATAGAATCAGAAGAACTGCATGTTATTTCAAGTAAATTATAATGTGAAAGCTAACATCTGATTTTTTAAATATTAACTTTTTTTTTATTTCCCTATGAAATAGAAAAAATTAGTCAAAGTAGGCGTTTTGCACCTACAAAAAGGATTTCATAGCCTATTATGGCTTAAGTAAGTTGTTCAAACCTCCCACTCCCATACTTTCCCTCCTCTATTCCCCTAATGCCCATGCATTCCACTACTTCGCCACCCCCAGCTTCAACCTTCGTTTTTCCTCCAATCGGCACCTTTTTCCTTATCTACTTCCCCCTCTTCATACTTCTTCACACATTTTGCCATACTTCCGTATTTCCGATTCCCTCACTTCCCTGAGTTGATTGATTTAATCACTTTAAAAGGACACGCGGAAGAATTGTGTGGGTGAAATTTTCTACAAGGACATAGAGGAAGAATTAGAATTGCCTTTCCAACCTTCGAAATAGAACAAAGAAAATCATGCAAAAGCTGGTGTGGTATTTCATCAATTATATCTGCAGGGGCTTCCCACCCCAATGAACAGAAACCTGTAGACCTTGCTTCGTGTCATGGTGTTTTACCGAGGAGGTTCAAAGTGCACGTGACTCTATAATAAGATAGGAAGAGAGGCCATTCCGCAACATTATTACGTGGCAGGGAGATCGAGAAGCCTATTTCGAACCAATTTAAAGAGCCTAGCACAGATCGAAAATCCCTTTAATGCTCACATATACCTATCGTATTTCCATCTAAAACGACAACAAATTTTATATTGATTTCAAATTGCTTATTCTTTTTTAACGATCACACTATTTAGCTAATATTTTGAAAAAATAAGAATAATGTTACTATTTTCTTAAATTTCTCGGAAATCAAAATATTTTTTCACTTTTTCTTCAGACATATTTTTTAATTTCTTCGCTAGAATGGCCTCATAACTTATACGCTATCTCGAGAATCTGACGGATTTCAAATATGTCAATTTTTTATTTTCAAGGCATTCCTAAAAATTACACAATATTTCAAAAATTATAATAGACTTCAAAGGGATTTTAACTGATTTCAGGAATTTTAAAGAATTTATTCTTATCTGATTTTAAAGTTTTCCAAAATGTTAAAGAAATTTTAACAGATATTACCAATTAAAAATAATTCGCGGGATTTCAAAGTATTTTATGGAGTTGGTAGGAATTTTACCAGACCTACGCAATTCTATAGGATTACCAAGAAATTTAAAGATTTAGAAAATGACAATGGAGGTCAAAGATTTTAGATAAATTAAAGAATTTAAATGGATTCTACGAAATTTCAAAGAATTTCTAGAGAACTTTAGGGAGTGAGTGAAGCAGAATAAAATTGTAAGACAACTCATTTCTAGGAATTTCTGTGGATTTCATGAGATTCTATGCATTCAAGGTGTTTTAATGTATTTCAGTGAAATCTGATGATTCGCAATGATTTAAAGGGATTTTAAAGCTTTTAGAGTATTTACAAATATTTCAAGGGGCTGTTTTGAATTTTATGAAATTATTTAGAATTTGAGAGAATTTCAAAGATATTGAATTGTTTTCATTCCTTAATATTATTTTTTACGAGTTTTTACTCAAGTTTTATGGGAAAACTAGGGGTTTTACAAGATCTAAGAAATATTATTATTTTCCACGAATCTCAAAGGATTTGAAAGAGTTTAGGGTATTTTAAAAGATTGCAAGGAATTTAGAGAGAACTCAACATTTGTAAGAGATTTAAAACAATTTCTTAGAATTTCAGAAAATTTCGAAGACTTTTAAGGAGGTATCCAAAATATCACTCATATTTCAAATATTTAAAAAAAAAAAACAACGAACTTCTAGAAAACTTTTTTTCAGATTTCAGGGATTTCAGAGATTTTAATATGATTCGCCGTATTTATGGAATTTATAGAATTTCAAAAGAAGTTATAAGATTTCAAAGGATTTTAATGATTTTATGAGATTTGAAAACATTGACGAACTTTTGCAGAAATTTTTAGAGCATCTTAACAGATTTTAGAGGTTCTAAAGGATTTCTATGGATTTCAAACTTTATAGGGTATTTTAAAAGATTTGAAATAGTGTTAATAGCTGTATACATTTTGAAAAAAAATAAAGTTTTCAAAATGTATACTACTATTTACACTTTTTAAAATTTCTCAAATGAGCCCGTGTCCTGTTCTTTATGAATAAGCTATATTTTCCATTAAAGAATTTGCACATTTTAAAATCAGTTTTTTTTTAAAGATAAATATACGTTGATGATTCATGTATTCGTATCATGTTAGTGTAAACACTTATCTTTCTCTGATAAAAGTGTTACGCTCGAATGACCCTGCCTTTCAATTTCATGTATTAATCACTTCACCTGAGAACTCATTCATCTACGATCAGAAATCCATTAGAAGTCTTTCGCAACGATTAACGAGTGCGTAAGGAAATCGATGTTTTCTCGACCGATCTCTGGTTATCGATTCAGAGGAATTGAATGAAAGCGACCGCCATTGACCGATTGGATCAGCCTAATCTCAGCAAAATGCCTTTCTTTTTTTCATTCACAGGTGAAACACGATGATTCATTCAAGAACAGTGAGCAAACATCCTCGACTCAAAAAATGAATCTCATTTTCATTCTATTTCATGAGCCTATCTATGTATTATGTTAATATATTTTTGAATAATTTTAGGTCGAATAGAATTCGATTCTTGAAGTCTGTTTCATTCCATTTTATAGGATTTCTATCAAATATGCTTATAGAATTTTATTCAAATTTCACTTCTTGATACATTTTAATTGAATTTTCCCTAAATTCCCATAATTTTTTTCAGCTGGGGAGCACACTTGAAAAAATCGTATCTAAATCAATCAAACGATTTTCACTAATCAAAATTATAACTTGTATCGAATCCTATCTTTTAAAATTTCGGTAATTTCTATGAAATTCTATTTGTCGAGAAATATATTTTTATATAAATAATTTCTCAATAAAATCCTATATTCTAGAATCTTGGAAGTTTTCATCTAACTCTATCTCTCGAGAAATCTTAGACTTTTCTATTAACAGCAAAGTAATTTTTTATCAATGCTAAAGAAAAAGATTTCTCGTCGAGTAGAAATGTAACATAAATTTTCCAGGTTCTGGGAAATAGGATTTGACACATGTATGTATGGTGGATAATATTATAGTTTCAATGACAAAATATTGATAGAAAAATATAATAATTCCCGACAGATAGAATTTGGTGAAACGTTTTGACCTTGCGTTTAAAAAGTATATAGGAATATGGGATGTCATATTTGATAAGACTAATGGGCCAGGGTGGAGAGTTTTACATATTGACTTTGTGAAGCTCTTCGACTGGGGGTGAGCCCCATTACGCCCTCCCTCTCTGAGTGAGTTACACTTACCTCGAAAGGGATATGGCTTAATAGAGTAATTTAATCTAACCTAATATTTTATCAGATTGAATTATTAAATTGTCACCAAAAAACGTATAGAAACGATTGGGACACTGGCCCATATTGCTCTGACAGAAATCAATAGCAGTTCTATCAGTAACCTTTAATAGAAATGTATAAAAAAAATCCTAAAATTGCAGATACAGTAAACGGATTGAAAAGTATTAAATTTTCTGTGATCAAAACCCATTAAACAGTTTCAGCAGGAAAAAGCTCTCGCGTATCAACCTCTGCAAGCTACCAACTTTTATAATATTAAATAAAATATTTTAATTAAATCTCAACACTCTATTGCATTTTCTATTAAATAGATAGACCCGATATCTCTCAAATTACATAAATCGAACAAATGAGCTCTAGATCATAAGGAAAAACAATTTACCTAATCATTTCCAATCCATTAGCACGACGTGCTAAATTCGTGCTGATAACCATTCGATTTCGAGGCACGATCGCCCCGGGAACTATAATTTATAATTTAACGAGAACAGAGATTAGCTCGAGAAGAGCTACTCAGCAAGAGGTGCATTACCTGAAGCACATCGGCACCAAAGGCGTTACGCTCTTGATAAAGGTTCACTTATCTTCGGTTAAAAGTCACCTTACATCGTTTTGACATTCACGTTCGCAGAAGCCTACAAAGCCAGTTTACAGACAGCTCTGACTAACCGCGCACCAATCGAGAATTAACCACGGGTAACCTCAGGTTATTCTGCGGCATGGGCACTAAAGTAACCACAGTGGATGTTCGTTAAGCTTGATCATCTTTCAGGCTGCAGGAATCTTATAGTCCAGTCCTTACGTCGGAAAAACGAGTGATTCGATTACATGAGTTCCCCATGACTTTTTTTAAGTTGTATGCCAGGACAGGAACGTGTGGAGAAAAAGAGTTGATAAGAAACGTGTGATGAAGAGTGTCAACGGAGTGAGAGACGCCTCAAACGAAAGATCTTGGATAATAATGAACATTCGTGGCGAGCTTTGCTTAGTGGATGTAATTAGAATAAAGATTATGTATCTTACCATGGGATTATCAGTCAGCTTAAGTCTTTTTGGGTTACAGTAGCGCTGGAAAGTATTTTGTAGGCTTTTTTTCATGACTGATTAAGCTCTCTTGATTTTAATTATGTCGGAGCTAAAAAAATTTCTCTTAAAAAGGGTTGATTTCTCTCGAAATACTGTGTAAAATGAGCCTAGATTGAACCCATGTGTATTTTTGCAAAACATTGTTGTAAAACACTATTGCAACAATATTGTAAATTCTATTGCTTTCTTAAATGTTCAATAACTTCCAAAATAATCAACATTTTTCAGTGTTTTTGGGCTCATTTTGAAGCTGTTTTCCAGTATTCCAGCAGCTTATTAGTATAAATTATAAAAATTTTGTTATCGAGTTGCAAGAACTCGAAGTTGTAACAAAAATGTTGGCAAAATTGCAATATTCTCTGTAGTAACAAAAATATTTCGGTAGAATATATGAAACATATAATCATGAAGTTTTTATTAAATTTCCTTGAAATATATATGTATTTAATTTTTACTTTTATTTGCCTAAAGATAAGATGTTTTTAAATTTAAGATTTATACCAATAAGCTGTTGTGTTACTGTGAAAAAGTAGCTTCAAAATGAGCCGAAGAACAGTGAAAAATGTTGATTATTTCGGAAGTCATTGAACACTTAAGAAAACATTGAAATTTACACTGTTTTTGAAATATCTACTTAAAAAATTTGGCTTCATCTTAGACTCATTTCATATAGAATTTCGAGATCAATCAACCCTTTAAAGAGACTTTTTTGTAGCTCTAAAATTGTTCTAGCTCTTGTGAGCGCTACTGTATGTATGATATTAATGACTTTGTAAAGCTCTTCACCTGGGTTGATTGTTCCCCGACATTATAACGAGGTTGAAACCGAGTTATTTACGATTAACCCGAAAGGGATTTGTTTTAATTGTAAAATAATAATAACCCGATGGTGAAACAATTCTGGTAAAATCTACTGGATCGCTTCGGTTATGCGTTCTGGCAATCCACTGTAATGCGAGTAATCCAGTGCAATGCAAAGTAATCCACTTGCAATTAATACATCATTTAGTTGAAAATTTATGCATTTTGCGGATGAAAATCCTTAACGTTAGAAAATTAATCTTCTTCGTTAAAAATATAATTTGTTTGAAAATTCATTTTATTGGTGAAACTTTATTTTAATTCGCAAGAAATTTAACAAATTTGTTAAAAAGTCGTTGTTTTTCGTTGAAAATTAAAATAATTTAGTCAAAATTCGCTTTTTTTGTGCAAAAAAGTTTTTGTTTAGGAAATTTTATTATTTAATTTTTTCTAAAAATGTTTCTTTCTTTGTTGAAAATTCATGTACATATTTCGATAAAAGTTCGTTTTTGTGTTAGAATATTAAGATTCTTGCCTGAAAATTTATCTTTTCAGTTAAAAACTCCACTATTTGATGAAAAATTCATGTACTTTGTTAAAAAAATTCTTTCTTAGTACAAAATTATTATTCTTTTTAAAAAATTACCTGCTTTATTCAAACTAGAACCACTTTATTTAAAATTTATTTATTAGTTGGGATGCATCTCTTCGGCTTTAAATATAACTATTTTGTAAAAAATTATTTTTTATAAGTTAAAAATTGAACTATTTAGAAAAAAATTCATGTTATTTCTTGAAAAATCGTTTTTTGTTTGTTAGAAAATTTCATTATATATTGAACGTTAATCGATTTGTTTACGAATTTAAATGGATGAAAATTTGTTTTTGTTTTTCTTGAAAATTACGTTTTTAAACTGAAAATTTATCGAGTATTTTTTTGGTTTCTAAAAAAATTAACTATTTAGTAGAAAATTACTGGATTTGTATGAAAATTAATATATTTTGTTGAATATTCGTCTTTGTTGGGTTGCGAATTAATTTTCACTGTTGAGAATAATTAATCTATTTGATTAAGGATTTAACTACTTTGTTAGAAATTCGTCTTTTTTCTTACAATTGAACTGGTTGGGAATTGGTTTCTTTTTTATATAATATTTTTCACTAAAATGTTGACTATTTGAGTTTGGGTAAGACTTATATTTTTTAGATCAAAATTTAAATTTTTTGTTGAACATTAAAATATTTGTTAGTCATTTGACTGGATTCTCAGGTATCAGGGAGAGAGCATCGTGGTTTCGTTGCTTTTCCCACCTGCAACAATTTTTCCTACCTTGATAAGGGTGCTGTATGAGTGCCAAAGCGTTGGTGATTATTTTTTACAAATGTTTTTTTTTATTGTGATTTGATAATAATAAAAAATAATGAAAGAAATAAAAAAGGGAAGTAAGTGGATTTGGTTGGTTGCGTTCTCATTTTTCTTTCCTGTTTTTTACTTTTTGTCCAAAAAAAGAATTTTTTCTTTCCTTTTTTAGGAAAAGTTTGATATTTTTTTAAATTACAATAGAAAAATGTTATGGTGGTTGTCAAAATTTGGTCGATGAATTCTTGGTTTTATTCCCAGTAATTTTGCACGTCATATATCTTAGTAGAAAATTCAACAATTTTGTTTAAAAAATCTTTCTTGGTCTAAAATTCAACCGTTTTGTTAAAAATATATACTTTTAAATTAGAAATTAGATATATAGGGCTATGGTCGTCAATAAGGGCGAGCGGGGGGGGGGGGGGGCAAACGGGCCCGAAATTGGATACGTAGTTTATGGACGTCCCCTAATGTAAGTCCAAAAGTCCTATTAGCATCCACCTAGGAATTTTATGTAGAAAAATAGCCCTAATCTAGATAGTCCTAATAACTATTTATATTCGTAAATTAGGTCTTTACAGAAGATTTAAAATATGACCGTAAATATACACCAAGCTTGATTAATAGGCAATGTTTCATGCAAAGTACCAACCACAGTCTGACCACAGCTACAGAACTTTCGTGTCGACGACCCATACGTAATATCGCGTGCACAGTAGCTAAAGAATTTTAAATCTTTGGTCTTCTGTTGATTGCTACCATGTGGTATTGGTTGTAAAAAAAAAGCCAACAGGTTGTCACGAGCATGAACTTTCTCTTCAATGCTAAATATTCCAAGAAGTCTTTTAAGTAGAAAGCGTCTATGATAGAGGGTAACCGGTACAATCGGTGCCCCCCCCCCCCTTCCCATTGATTGGCCACGTTATTTAAATATGCCTATATGAAAGAATATTCAGAAATAAAGTTACTAATTAATAAAGTAGGATGAAGCGCCAACAATTACGCAGAGCATTTGAAAAGCTACGTTACGCTATATTTAACTAGAAACTTTTGAATTTTAATTGAATTCGGTGAATTAAAATACCGGTATTAGTATTATAACCTTAAAGATATGTCTGTATGTCGAGAATTAGATGGCCATTCATTGTCATCGTGAATAAATGGAAACATAATGATTTGCCACTATATCTGAAAATCAGATAACTTATATATTTGTCAAAATTCATTAAAATTTTTTTTTTAACTTTTTACAGACTATTTATATCATATTTTGTTACTTTGGCTTGCGAACAATAAGTGGAAATTATGTCAAAACCAGTTTTTGGCCCCTGCCAATCATTACACGATTTAGAGGCTAATCATTGTATTTTCAAAATCCGTAATCTATAACCTAATGTGGCCAATGAGGTGGCCAATAACTATATTCTCTGTCTTCATAGACAATCACTGTGTTTTTTACATTATTGTTAATTTCCTTAATTATATATTACATAATACTTTAACGCTGAACTTACTGAGGTAATATGAATTAGTCCGTTTTATCTGACATCCGTTCCCGGCGAGTGTCACCCCAAATGTCACCCACCCCTCCTGTAAGCACATCGACCCTTTTATATCACAGATTCTTTTGGAAACTATCATCCGTAGAAAAAATGTATGAAATAAGCAATGTGTATTTTGATAAGATATACAACTTTTATCTCGAATTCTTCCGATTCACGTCAAGAGACTAGTGAAAAATTAATGTAACAACTGTACAGATCTGTAATTGACCGCAGTCAACTAATTAAATCCCTGTCGAGTCGTATCTATCTCTCCTCAATTAGAATCCCGTTACCAGCTAATTGCCAAGCTGCCTCATATCACCATGTTGGATTAAGTCGCACGCCCTTCTACGGGGTGGTGATTCAGGAGTCCGATTAAGGAAACTTCCGGATGAGTGTGATCCGATAATTGGACATTCTATCCTTCCTTCCCTGTAACACACAGGAATGATTGCATTTTTTCGACATTCAGGAAATTTACATGACTTCATTAGTGGATTTCTTGTGTCTTGTTTTTTTCTGATCGACTATATCAGGGATCACTTTTTTACCTAATCTCCCTTTTTCCTTCAAATTTCACAAATACCATAAAGCTCCTGAAATCTAGAATTTTGACCCGTCTATTTTTCTAAAAACAGAAAAAATAGGGAGATTTGTTTATGTAAATAGAGGAATAAATTCGTTTAAATAAAATTACTATATCAAACTAAATTTCAAAGTCTTAAAGTCCAATTCATAACCAGATAATTGAATTTTCAACCAGTAATATTAATTTGAAAGAAAAAAATCAGCTTCGCTTGCAAGTTTGAGCGCGCCTGGGAGGCGCGTCTGGTGAATCTCGCGCTTCGTGCTTCGTAGCTCTTTTTCGGGCAAACGAATTTTGTAAATCATTTTTTTTTTTTCGTAACTTCTGTCGTTTTTCCGCAAATTTTTTTTTTTTTATTTCAAATGTTATTTTTCACGAATAAAACAAAAATTACGCGTCCTCTTAAGAAGTGATTAATAAAGAATTTGTAGTTCTTTTTTAGTATCACAATTTTTATTAATTCATCTTTTTTCGGATCCTGCATAGTCTTACCAAAAAATTGAATGTTTTTTGGCTACAAATTTTGATTTTCGACTGATTAAAAAAAAATTTTAAATGCTATAACTCTGAGAATATTCTTTTTATTGAAAAACGTCATTAGAATAAATTGTTCGCCTTTTCTAATATTATAAATATCCGCACATAGAATTTTTGAATTCAGAAAAAAATTGTCTCAAAAATTTTCAAAATACGCTTCATTTTTGAATTTTTATGGGTAATGGCTGGCTAACAAACTCGTCCTTTCTTTTAGGACATAAAAAAGTGTGCCAAAGATCGACTTGATCCGTTCATTTTTTCGAGAGTTATCGTGTTAACGGACGGCCGGACGGACAAACTGACAGACAGTCGCCATCGTAAAAACTTGATTTTCGGATTCAGGGGGTCTCGAAACGTAGAGATCCGTTAAAAAACTGTGCTGTCAAATTTCCCACCATACTAATACGTTCTTAATTATAGATGATGAGAATGTAAAAAGAGGAATTTTTAACTAAGATGATGAATCTTCATCCGAGTAAAATAAATTGTTACAAAAGGTAATTTGTTATTTTTATTTAAATATTGCATGAGACAAAAAAATTGTAATCTTGATTTCTAGTGTCGTGAAAGTTTCTAATGTGAGGTATTACACACTTCAATTATTTTGCACATATAAGAAGATGATGTAAGAGAGTTTAATTTTTAACTAAATTGTTGAATTTTCAAAACAAAAAGAC
This sequence comes from Druon quercuslanigerum, assembly GCA_010014905.2. Lineage (NCBI taxonomy): Eukaryota > Metazoa > Arthropoda > Insecta > Hymenoptera > Cynipidae > Druon > Druon quercuslanigerum. The sequence goes on from JAAAKG020146623.1 coordinate 24,801, forward strand.
AAATTTTCTAAAAAAATGGTTAAATTTTGAAAGCGTAGGTATGTACTGTCAATAAAAAATTTCATTTTCATCTGAATAATTACATTTTTTACTCAAATAGTTGTATTTTCAACATAAAAATATGAGTTTCAACAAAAGAGTTACATTTTCAACCAAGGATATAAAATTTGTAACTCAATTGATGAATCTCTAAACAAAACAAAACAAACTATCAATTTAAAAAGACAATTTTCCACAAAGTAGTTGAATTTCACGAAAGTCTTGATTGTTCTACAAAATGATTAAATTTTCAACCATTTAATAAAATTTTCCTTCATGAAATATAAATTCTAAACGAAGAATGTAATCACTGATATTTCAAACCAAAATATTTTTATTAAATCACAAAAAATTAAATAGTTGAACTTTCAACTAAAATTATGAATCTTCAACCAAAAAAATGATTTTTTAACTAAAAAATGTTATTCTTCAACTGAATCATTTAATTTTCTACCAATATAGTTGAATTATCAACAAAACAAACGAAAAAATTATTATTCTTCAACGTAGAAAATGAGATTTCAATTCAAAACATATATTATTTTTCGCAGAACAGTTGAATTCGACCAAAAAGTATACATTTTTGCACTTTGTAGATTTCTCAACAAAATAATCTAATTTTCAACTATTTAATAAAATTTTCAACCATGAAAGGTGACTTCTTAATAAAACATCTAATAGGCGATATTTCACCAAAAAATATTTGAATTAACAAAAAATAGTTTAATAGAAGAAATTTCAACTAAAATGTAAAATCTTAAACAAAAAAAATTAATTTTTAACTCAGAAAGACGAAGTTTCTAAAAAATCAGTTGATTTTTAACCAACTTGTTTAACTTTCAACACAATATGATGAATTTTCTACACAAAAGTTAAAATTTCCAACCCTTAGGTATGAGATAACAAAAAAGTTTATTTTCAACTAAATCGTTGAATGTTTTACCAAAAAAGTTTTATTGTCAACACAAAAAGGTGAACTTTCAAAAAAATAATTCAATTGTTAACCATGGATAGGAAATCCAAATTATACGATGAATCTGTAAACAAAAATTTTTTATCTTAAACAATATAATTTTCTACAAAACAGTTGAAGTTCGACCAAAAAATATGAATTTCTAAGAATATTGTTGATTTTTCTTGAATATAATTAAGTTTTCAACCATTAAAGATGAATTCTCAACAAAAAATATAATAGTTGATATTTCACTATAAAACGAGTCTAATTTAAAATAAAGAATTAATTAATAGATGAATTTGCAACTTAAAGGATGAATCTTTAAACAAAAAATTAATTTTCTAATAAATGGTTGAATGGAATTAATGGAATTTTCTACCAAAATATTTGAATTTTTAAAACAAACGTAGAAATTTTCAACTAAAACTATGAATTTTCAATAACAACAAAAATAATTTTTAACTTAAAAATAGAATTTTCTACACAGAAGTTGAGCTTTGACCAAAGAGTCTGCATTTTTAACAGAATTATTTATTTTCTAACTAAATAATTAAATACTCAGTCAATTAATAAAATTTTCTTCCATGAAACGAAACATGAATTCCCAACGGAAAATGTAATATGAGTCTATCTGCTGACAGCGCCGTGTATAAACTGTGTGCTACGTATAAGCAAAGGGACCTCATACAGAAAACCGCATTTACGTACGCACATAGACGTATATTTAATGTATGTCGAATTCATCTAAAAAAGATGAATTTTGCACAAAATATGTGATTTATCAACCAAAAAAGATTTTTCAGTCAAAAAAGTTAAAAAAACAACAAATTGTTAAATTGTCAGTCCATGCTCTAATTTTGATTTATATTGCAAAAAAGAAATTTTTCTGGTCTGTTTCGCGAATGTAATTTATATTGAAATAAAAACTTTTCCTATCAGATACATAAATTAAGTTTTTTTCTATACCGACGCCAGACTCGCCTTTAATCACGAATCTGATAAATAAATTATTGACTTTTGTATTGCCTTTGAAAAAACAAAGGAAAATAAATCAACGCTCTTCTTCATCAAGATTTTTTCCACGTCAGTCTCCTTATTGATAAAATGATATAAAACGGTAAATCAGTGCATCATTTAGACAGCATACTCATATCGCAATTTGTCATCGCCCTTGATCGAAGTCCCTGTGACACAAACAGCTTTCTTCCTCCTTATCCTTTTTATTTGCCATACCCGTACCATTTTTTGGTTCGCGAGAATGGAGATAAAAGAGAGCCGATGTAAATATCAAAGTTTACCATTTTTACGTTATGCGGGTCGCGGCGCCATGCAGATGAGCGGCAAAGTCTTCACTAATCTATAGCGAGAGTCACTGCAATTGTCGCTGTATGTAATGAAGTCGGTCTCTGCGCTTCTCAATACCTAAAGTGTGATGGGTAGACACATAAAATCAATTTCTGTTTTAAATTCTTTTGATTTATTCAAAAATTATTTTTAATTTTATATTTGTAAAATAGTAACATTGAGGGGCCGCCCATAAACTACATTACCAATTTGAAGAATACGTTTCCGGATAATAAATTTGAAAAAAGTTGACGAATTTTGCAACAGTGTAGTTTAACAATAACTTAACAATTCTTCTTTTTCCCCTATTTTCAACAACCTTCCACTTTTTTCGTTTTTTTTTCATTTAAACGCCACTCATGTGCCTTCTGTCTCCATGGTGGGGCGCTCTGACCAATCACAGGCACCGTTAAGAGTATATATAAGAACAACATAACCTGATATCTCATTTTTAGGTCAGCCCTGAAGGAGTGAACTGCAATGTTCACTAAACTTCGGCAAGATTCGTAGTTTTGTTATACACGATTGAAACCCGAAATATCTCCTTTATCAAATTGCCTTTTTAGTTGAAAATGCAACCATCTGGATAAAAATTCGTCATTTTTATAAAATGAATTTTTTTTAAAATGAATATTGCGAGTTGAAAATTAAAATATTTGTTTAAAAATTCAACTGTTTTAAAGTCATCTTTATAGGTCAAAAGTTCAACTGTTTTATTGAAACTTTGTGTTTCGTGGTAGAAAGCTCATATTTCTTGGTTGGAAATTTCGCTTTCTTGTTTGAAAATGACCTTGTTTTTGAAAATTCAACTCTCTTCTAAAAAATCGGTCTTTTTGGTTTGAAAAATGAACTATTTTGTTAAAGATGTTTTTGGTTCCATTTTATTCTTTTTACTTTTTTTATTTTGTTAAAGTCATTTTTTTGGTACGAAAATTGAACTGCTTAATTCAAAATTTCTGCTTTTGGATTGAAACCCCATCTTCTGCAGCAGAAAAGTCATCTTTTTTGGTTGAAAAATTCGCCTTCGTGGTTGCAAATTCAACTATTTTATTGAAAATGCGATATATTTCGATCAGAGATCTTAGCAATTTAAAGCATTGCATATTTTTGAGCAACTGAAATCTCTAGAATCGTGAAAAAAGGAAAAGGAACTTGAAAACAGTGTTTAGCCAACGGCTACGTTGCTTAGGTTGGAGACGGGGGATACAAAACTACGAAGCAAGGAGTTCAAGAAAATAATAGGATTGATTCGAATTGATAATGCAAGTGAATAGAATTGAATAAAAAAGGTATTGACTGTAAACACAGCATTGAGGATGCAAGAGACATATGAAAGAGTTTCCAACGAGCGATTCGCACGTATCGATAAAATTGTTGTCGTTTATCAGGACGATCGTACCGATTGCCATGGCAGTAGCCAAACAAAAAGAAGCAATCGAATGTAAAGCCTTGTACTGATTATAAATGGACAAAGCCCGCCTACCATGTCGGAAACTCTATATTCTGCAGTAGCCCCTGCAGAAGAATTCCACCGTGGACATTGATCCTTCCTCCACTGCCACCATTTATCTGTCAGATGCTGCAACATCGCTGGAGAAGATTACACCCTTGTGAAGGTTACTTCCGAGGAAACGACTTTGTGCTCAGCTTCCGAACTAAGACAGAACAATCATCTTTCATATATTCCTCCATATTCTTCATTAAATCATGCTTGTCATCATAAAAAAAACTGATGATAGAATAATCTATCTCATCTGGCAAGCATGACAGCAAAGGTAATTTATCGGTGAAGGACTGTACTTAAAAGGGTGGATTTATCATTGAGAAACTCTTTTGCTGCTGAAAATATAAATGAGTTCGCTGGAACCAATGCTGTAACAAATGGTCACAAAGACTCAGGAACGTCAACTCGTGTCGAAACAGTCTTCATGATCAACACACAATCTGACCTAAAATACAGATACTCTCAAGAGAATATGTTGCTGTAAGCGGTTTTGAAAACAAAAAGTTAACAATTTAATTATCACAAATCGATCTCTTACAGATATCAATCTGCTACTATCAAATTAGAGTTCAATTTATATCTGTGATTCTTTTGATACATTTAATGAAAGAAATCAACAACATTTAATCTAATCTCAACCATAAGAATGTTAGATTCAAACAAATATTTTTTTTCAAGAATGAGCACCTTTCCATTTGGTCTCTCCGAGATGAATCATTGTCATTTGGATACGTCGACCTTTTGAACCTTTCGCACCAACCTCTCAACTGTGAATCGCAAGTGCAGTGACATACATACTCGTAATCTAAATTTTATCTTTAGTTGCGTTTTACCTCCCTGTAATTATTGTGTTGCAAGTGCCTGATTGGAAGATACATTTTGACGAAACATGCTTTATTGCTACCCACATGATGTTCCAGTACATGAGTGTTAACAAAAATAGAGGCACAATGCCCCACTTCCTCCCCACTATGAAAAACAATTAAATACAGCAGCAAGCGCAAACAAGATACCAGTTGCGACTTATCAATCCAGTAAACAATAAGTAAAATCATGAGAACCATATTTCTCTACCTTCTTGTGGCCTACTCTGCCAATCAAGTAAGTTTACCGATTTTTTTTCAATATGATCTTCAGTCTCTTCCTCTTTTATTTTTGTCTTTAAGAACTAAATAAGATTATTTTCAGGCCTCTTGTCTATCGAATAATGTGGACGATGTTACCAATATTATTAATGAGTTAAAGATAACTGCTCGTTCTACGATTAAAGACCTCAGTCAGTATCAAAATAATTACCTATCTGATTCAAAGCTCATTTTAAAAGAAGTTCAAGATAACTCTTTGACCAAAACGAGCGGAACTATAAAATATGTGACTAACAGCATTAAGGTAAAGTGATTCAGTTTCACACACTTTATAAATGTATCTGAGAACATAAAACGCTAATGTAATTTATGTATAAAGCTAAAAAATATATACTTCCATTTTTGTTGAGTCACGCAATTTTTAAATTAAAATATAAAATTATTGTAATATTAATACTAGCTTTGGGCTTCGTGTCTTTAAGTTCTTCATTTTTGTATTCAATAGCATCCATTATCTAATATAAAATAAAAGGAAAGCAAGGACAATATTTTTGACAATCAATGAAAATTAATATATAATCTTTGTTTACAATATATATACAATTCAATCATTGCATTTATGTTATAAGACACCAATTTCCGACAAAAGCACTCAAGTAACCTAAAGCTGTTCAAAATCATAAGTTTCATTTTTGAAATTAAACTTTTTTAATTTAAATAAAAAATTCTGTGAGACAGTGAAATTATTCTCCGTGTACATTTTTGAATCTTTTGAAATTTCTTAAAATCCTTTAAACCTCGTGAAATTATTGATACCTCCTAAAATATATTAAATTCCATTGTAATTCTTTTAAATCTTTAACAGTCCTTTTAAATCTTCGAAATTCCATTAAAACCTCATGAGATCCTTCAAAATTTTTTGAAAATTCTTCAGTATCTCTTGAAATCCCTTAAATTCCCGTAGCTTTTTTAAAAAAATATTTTGAAATCCATTAAAATACATTCAAATAGCTGGAAATTTTCTAAATATTTTGAAATATCGTTCACTGTAAAAATAATTGTTAAATTGTCGATATATCGACTAAAAATATCAAATCTTACGTAAGAGTGGAGGGGGATTACAAAAACCTTTGAACCGCTTATAATAGGGGAAGGGGGTTTTTAAAATTTCTAAAATTATCCTTACGTAATTAATGCTCGTTAGCTAATGAAAAGCCAATCAAGTTTGCAACAACAATGGTAGCGAAACTTTCGAAACATATAATTGCACCACTTTCTTTAGATATGAAAATGTGTGCTTGAGATTTACTTTTTCGTGATTTCCTGCAACTAGACTGCCGTTAAAGCAGTTAGTGTCACAGAAAAGGACGCATATTCTTGTCTTGAAGCCTGCAGAATCAGCTTGAAGGATCTAAACAAGTCAACAAATAAAGAACTCGGCAAATGTTATCATACATTCTCATTTTACATCGAACCAATTCTGAAAGAAATCAGAAGCACAATTGAGGTAATGGGGAGAAAAATCATTCAAAGATTTAATTAGAAAAATTTTCAATTAAAAAAAAGATTTAAAAGCTCTATTTAAGCAACTAATTCGTCGGTCCTAATTATTTTCTAGAAAGGTGAAAACATTTTGAGTGACTTAGAATACATCACCATTGGCTGTACTAAACATATTTCGTCGGGAGACTGCTTATCTGAAAAACTCGAGGAAGTTGAAAAGATCTTAAGAAATATGCAGGTTCATACAGCTGGGATAAAAAGTAAAGGGTCTTTCGCAATGAACAAAGCAAAGACTGTTGTCACATCCTGTAGTGAAAAAGCGGTGCGTTCAATGCACGTAGAGGCTACGTTTAAAATTCAACGAGAAGCGAATGCCTGCGTAAGAAACATTTACAAAAAGGATTATTAAATGGTTGGATTGAGGGTTAAGTTTTTTCTTCATCAAAAAAGAGAAGCAAATACTAAATTTACGTTGTTTTTTATATGTTATAAGTATATTAAGTATTGTTACATCTCCTATGAGCATGAATATAAATAAATATGCTGTGGAGATTGAAAGAGTATAACTTATTTATCTTTTGAATACACTGCAGTCTCGCTATAGAAGCCGTTTCGGGGATACCCTTTATCTCCTTCGTACAATCTCGGGACTGAGCGCACCATAAACAATCAGGACTGTCTCAATCATTTATGTCGGAGCTTCGCTTTAAAAATAATTTGTTTTTGTTTTTTCTCGGTTCGCAAACATCTTTCACGGTCAATAAAAAAAATTCGAACTCTAAGGCTAAGTATTTTTCCATTTGAAGTAATAACGCATAAAATGCAAGGTAGGGAGACTTTCAAATTAAACAAGTTTAAATGAAATGCAGATAAACTGCAAATTTCGAATTTTTAACTTTTATATATTATAAAGTTCAACGATCGACATTCAATACTAAAAATATAAATCTGCTTTGAAGCACCTGATTTCACTTCGTCTAAAATCTTACTTTTTTTCTTTGAAAGATAAACGCTTTCTCTTGTTTTCTTTAGACATTTTCGTAACGCGACCAAGGTAACTCACTGAGTGACTGAAAGTGAACTAAAGCGAATGGCCTACGACATTTTTTAAACTGCCTAAAGCAGACGACACGATTAACCACAGTGGGTACGGCCCGCTTTTTTCATACACTCCTGTGTTGTTGTGGAGTTAATCCGCTGACCTAGCAGAGTCACTCTCTTGTCCTCTTGTACCACCTTGTCCTCTATAACGGGAACTTTTCTTGCGGGACTGCAGTGTATATTTTTATAATAAATCATATTTTAACATGCTCATCATTGTAAGACTTTCTTCATAAAAAAGAGAAGCAAATAACAAATTCCTGTTGTTTTTTATATTTTATAAGCATACATCTCCTTTTAGAATGAAAATAAATAAATATGCTGTGGATTTTAGAAGACTATAACTTATTTACCTTTAGAATATATTTTTATAGTAAATCATATTTTATCAGGGGCCTTCAAAGGAAAATCCTGTATCTACCGCCGATTCCAGACCAATAGGTCGGATCTACTCCGCTTTGACACGTACCTGTCAAGAAGGATCCCCCAAAGAGTTGCTTATTGCACAGAAGAAAAAGGGGGTCCCCCGAGATTCAGGTTTGCGCACCGAACCCTTCCACCTAAGATTTTCTTTCAAATTTCTTGTCAGTTTTCCGTCGAACAAAAAATCCAGGATCGCCAGACGATCCTGGATCAGGCTTCACCTGTCGATTGAGGTGACCCCAGGGCAAAGCTAAGGCTAAATTTTAACCATCAATCACAATGACCGACACACCCCTGATTTGTACTTTATTCTACCTAGAATTATTTTGTGTTTGAAAGCATTTATTTTTTTTGGGAACTTCACAATTTTTTGGCACAGTTCTGGTATCTTCTTTTAGAAAAAAACTGTCATCAGTTAAGCGTCTGCTAAAAAAATCTTAGGCGTAACTCACAGCATTTGACTTTGAAACTGAAGGAATATGAATTCAACAGTCGCGATATATCTTCAGGGTCGTTAAAATAACTCATGAGAATGAAGAACTTGTCTGATTCTTGGTGCCCATGACAACCCATTATCACCACTTAATGTCATTTACGGATCAAAGGTCGTCTTTGTTACACCTTCTAGAACGCAAATCCCAATGCTTACGGGAACTAATCAGACTCACGAGACAAGTCAGAAATCATATAATACCTTGGATATTATAGCTTTAAATTAATAATTATCAATCAGCATTCATTCAGTTTCAAAACTATAAATGAAGCGTCATAATATCTTAACGATATAATAAAAAAGTGGCTACAAAAATAAAAAGCACGTCAAGGTTATAGAGTGATAATCAACGAAGCGAAGAGGATTTATTTTCAATTTACATTTCAATTAGGGTTGCAATTAAAATTCCTTTGTCGACTCAATTGCACATTTACTGGCGATAAAATTGTCGATGAGTACAAACGCCTGAATCGCGGTAAAAGTGACACAGATAGTGTTGTTATATAATTATTCTGCCATTGCTGAGAGCTAGGATGTAGAGATATATGCATGACGCCATGTAAGAATTCATGTATCATTACTCTTGCATCAGGTCCTTTTTTTGCGACCGTTCGATTCGCATTATGTCTAATGCATGATGCTCTTTACGACTGGTACATTGACACGTAATGATGTACCATACGATTTTTTCATCAGAAAAAATCTATGAAGCTTACCTCTGCTGACTAGGACTAGCAATTTTATTTGAATAAAAAAATTAACCACTATGCAATAAACGTTTTATGAATTTCGTTAGATTCATTTATTTTTATTACATTCTTAGATTCAAAGTTCTGCGAAGTATATCAGAGAAAATTAAGATCCGAATTGTAAATAAGAAAAGCACCCAGTAATTTTTATAATTACTGGATGAACCGTAATATTATTTCTGTCTTGGACTAAATCTTCAACAGACATGCCTCCTCGAAGCGACAAGAAATTATGTGGGTTGCTTGATATAATGGTGCGTTTGATTTCCAGTTGCAGGTCCTGATACTCCCGCCTCAGGAGAACCATGTATTTATTGATTGGAAAATGTCAAACTATTAAACAAAAAAACTAGAAATAAGCGCACACGCTATCCGCGCGATTAGGGCTTTTTTGTTTCACGCAATTTTTAAATTTAAATGTAAAGTTAATATCAACAATCAATATCTCAAATGAATCTTCAATCAAGAAAATTAATTTTTATCAAAGTATTTCAAGTTCCAATCAAAAAGTTTCATTTTCAACAAAATAGTTCAATTTTCAGCAGAAGAGATTAATTTTCAACTAAAATGATAAATCTACAACCAATAGAATTACTTTTTAACAAAATAGTTCGACTTTCAACTAAGTAGTTGAATTTTCAGCTAAAAAGATGAATTCTCAACAAACATTGTAATAGTTAATAATTCAATAAAAGAATTGAATTTAGAAAACAGTTGAATTCAACCATAAAAGTCAAATTCTGAACAGAATAGCTGAGTTTTCAAGTAAACCAAATAATTTTGGACAAAATGGTTTGCGTTTTGAACGAACCAATATGAAACTTCTATCAAAAAGATTCATTTTCTGTACCAAATAGATAAATTTTTTTTCAACTGATAAATCTTCAATGACGATTAAACTCAAAAACATTTTTTTCAATTTTATTTTAAATCCTCAGTTGAAAAAGATTTTATATTAATCCAAATATTAGCAATTTTAATTTAAAAAAAGGTAACATTTCTACCAAAAGAGATGAATTTTCAAAATAAAAAGACAAATTTTCAAAAAAATGGTTGAATTTGCAACTAAAAAAGATGGTCTAGTTCAGAATAAAAATAAGTTTTAGGAAAATTATACATTGAAGAAAAATATAATTTTTAATGCAAAATAAAAATTTGGAATGACTCTTTTTTATATACTTTAAAGCTTTATAAATATAATTTTCCTAGAATTCTCTAGAAAATTCAAAAAGATTATAAATTTGTTTAGAAAAGTCGAAAAAGTATACAGAAAATTTCTAATAACTTTTTTTATTATACAGAATTTTACAAAAATTTAGGAAAAACTCGAGTAGTTTAAAAAATATTTAAGAGTTTTAAACGCTTACAAAATTTAAGAATATTTTATAAATGTCCTTAAAATGTTTTAAAATGTTCCGGATTCATTTTGACAGTTTTGAAAATCTTTTTTAAAAGATTTGGAGACTGTTTAACTATTCTCGTAAATTAAATGTATGTAAAATAAAAAATCTTGAGAATTTTTCCGAGAAATATAAATAAAATTTTGTATTCTCCTGAAATTTTTCAAAATTCTTAAAAAGCTTTTTAATTTTTTGTTCAAGATCTTAAAAATATACATTTTGTTTTAAATACAATTATTTTTATCTCCTGTAAAAATGTCTAAATATGTGTTAAACTTTCTTTCATTTCTTCTAAAAATTTGTAATCCTGCAAAATTGAACAAATTCGCTTTCAAATCTACTACATTCTTTTCCAACACTTTAAAAAATCATTTGAAATTTTTAAAAATATTTTAAAATATTTTCTGTAAATTAACTTTAAAAACATTAATAAAAGTCTTCCCTGGAACCTCAAGAAAAAATTTCATTTAATAAAAACCTTCAAAATCTCTAAAAAGCTTCAAATTTTTATTTCAAAACGCTCAAAAATCTATTTTCTTTAATCTGTCGGTACCTGTAATTTTTTGCTTATCGGTACCTACATAATAGTCTGGTAGAAAAATGCTAAGGTCAGAATTATTTCCAATTGTTAAAAAACACATAAAAATACAATTTTAAATCATATCAATAATCTTCAAGAACACTCCTAAATATATTTTATCATCAAATAAAATCACTTATATGGAAATTTTCTGCACTATCATTTCAGCAAATAAAAATTTCCATGCAAGTAATTTTATTTGATCGTAAAATTATGAAAGAACAGGTTATTGTTGCCTTTATTATAAAATAATCATTCAAAATTGAAACAATTCTTTGTAAAATTAATTTTTTACTATTTGCAGAATTCCAGAAACTTAAAAGGAAGAAACTGAAAACAGTCACTTAAAGTCATATTCACTTAGAATGTAATTAATTAGGCATTGAACAACAATGAGTTCAAAACTTTGGATAATTTCGTTCAACCTATTTTATTAGATAGGCTACGACAAAAATTCTAAATTTGAAATTCGTATATCACTTGTGAACCTATACCATTACTGATACAAATACACATATCGTAGATCAAAAACAATCCCAGCTTTCAACACCCTCAAGATATTAATATCGTGGGATCAGCATTATTTTGACTAGAAGATTAAATAAAATAATATCCTCTAGTTTTTCAAATAAAACTCCCGCAGAAAGTTAAATCTTCTATGTTAGAGTTTTTCCCCTTCGGTAACACCAAGCTTGTCATGGTGTCAGGTTCATAATGGCAAAAACACCCACGCATTCTCCGCACCCACTATCACCTGTATATAGCTAAACGCATTTGTACTTCGTAGTATTAGCAATTAATTTTAAAGACACTAGAGGATATGACTGAATCTAACCGCTTATGCAAAGTGTGTAAAAATAAAATTTATGCTTGAATAGATAAAATACTTGATAATAAGCAGAAGCAATGGAATATTAAGTACTTTTTTTTTATTTGGAAGATATTGAATTTTTGGTATACTAGACCACAGTATACCAACAAAATCCAACATCTTCTAATTTATTTCTTACCTGACCAACATAAATTAATATCAGCTAATGAAAAAATAAGTTTAGAAGAAGATACAACAATGGAATAAACCAAGTATACAGATGAATTCTTTCAAATGATTAGAAATAGATGGAGCAGAATACCATCAAAACTCAAAATGAACTAATGCATTTTTTACCTGGCCAACATCGATTAACATCAGCTAATTATACAACACGATTAAACGAACATACAACAATAGAGCAAACCAACTAAACGAATTTGTTCTTGCTTTTACCAACAAAATCCAAAATATTATAATTAATTTCTTACCTGGCTATCATCAATGAACATCCGCTAATCATACAACAACAGTGGAACGAACCAAATGTACCGATAAGTTCTCTCAAAATATTGGAAATAGAGTAGACCAGTGTACCAATAAAATCCAACATCTTCTAATTATTTTTTTAGTTGGTCAAGATCAGTTAACATCAGTTCATAAATGTATTTTTGACTGATGCAACAAAATTGCAAGATAATTTTACTTTATGACACATTCTATTCCGTTGGTTCATTTCTAAATCATATATCTTTTGTTTGAGGATTGAGCAACTACTGGTGTTACTCTCAAACAAATCGTATTTTTTTATCAAAGGCATATAATTTCTTAAGAAAGATGCGTGGGACGATTTCCTGACTCACCCACTCGATAATAAAGTGCATGTAGGGTCGGAGTACGAAATGAAAATATATTCATCTTAGAGTAATGTGACTTTGCAATGTCTAAAGAAATTAGTCTTTTTACGATTATTTTGACATTTAGAGTTTGTTTCAGTGTATGTAAAAATGAAAATCTACGTCTAAGAATGTAAAGGTGAAGAAAATATTTTCATAAATACAAAAATTATTAATATTTTTACTTGCATTAATTATAATTTGCACACTAATAATTACTTTTTTCACGCGGTATTGTCCAACATATGTTTTGCCATATTCTCTTTTTAGAACGTGAGCCCTAGTTTATTTTCGTATGGTATAAACAATTAGCTATTATACAAGCGGTTTAACCCTGAAGCAGGAACCCCCCAGAGACCTGACGAAATGCCGACGATTAACTTGCTGGCGCCAGAAAGTTGTATGTCACTCGGCAGTGACTCTGTCTTTCTTATTTCAGCAGTCTTGTCTTTCATAAACGTTTTTATTTTTAAGTTTAAATTTTAATCCCTGAACGGCTTGTATGTATTCGTTTCTCTAAATGTAATTATTAAACGGTTCCTTGGAATTATGTTTAGGACTACATTTTGCATTTTAGGAAAATTTTTTTAATTGATTCACAACATCAAGTTGCTTCTCAAAATATGATCAACTAACCTACTAACTAACCAACTAAATTTTCAAATAAAATGATGAATCTTCAACAATTACAATATATTTTAATTTCGAAACAGAGAGATGAACTTATAGCTAAAATGATGAATCTTCAGCCAAAAACATGAATTTTCACCAAAAAAGCGATTTTTCTACGAAACAGTGGAATTTTTAACTTGTAAATATTTATGGTTAACAAAAAAGTTAATTTTGAACCAAATATTTATATTTTCAATAAAACTGATAAATGGTGAACAAAAGATAAATTCATCACCAAAAACTAGAAAGAATTAACTTTCAAACAAAACTAATTGGATTTTTAACCATAGAGATGCATTTTTTAGAAAAGATGTAAATTTTTAATCAACAAGGCAAATTTAAAAAAAAAGTTGAATTTTTAACCGCAAACGAGCCGCAAATATGAATTTGCAACAAAAAGTTAGCTTTTAACTATACAATTAGATTTTCAAACAAATAATTAAATGATTAACAAAAAAATATGAATTGTCAACCAAAAATAGAATAGTTGACTTTTGAACCAAAAAAAGAAATTGAAATAGTTGCAATTACCGTTAAAAAAATTATTTTTTAACCAAAAAGAAATGAAAATTTAACTCTAAAGCTTTGTTCTTTCTAAAAGTTTTTCTATAGATTTATGTACTTTTAACTCTCACCTTAGAAAGACTTAAAACTTCCTAGGGCCAACAGAACATGTTTTAGAAAGTTTTAAATTTAAGCTTATTGCTTATTTTTTTTACCTTATAAAAGTTTTTGTTTGTATGTGTATAAAAATGAATTTCTAATTCTCTATGCAGGAGTAGCAGCTTCTAATCCTGAATTAATTCTATTAATACGTTTGGCACGTCAGTAGATATGGTCAAGTTTGGTCAGCCGAGCGACAGGAAACAACGCGGCAAGACTACTTGATTAAATCTGTGAAAAGCAAATGACTCCTTTATTTCAAAATTATGCAGGTTTCTATTTATTGGCCTGCAAAAATGTAATTTTTATAGTTATGGACGTTATTGCTGATTCAAGGTTCATTTTCACATAAAAAAGTTGAAAAACAAGAACAAGTCAGAGAATTTTACATCAGTAGCAGGTATGGCTTATATGAATTACGGGTTTCATGAAAGTCAAAAATCTTTCTCTCCTTTCGGTGTTATAAGAAAGGCCATAATTCATTTTTCGCTATTTCTTCCACCGTTCATATTTTCACAGATAATTTGCCGCTACTTTTTTATCAAGCATAAGTAATCTCATGCGCCGCGTAAGAAGATTTATTGCCATCGTAATGAAACCTTGAACTCTTCATCACGACGCTTTTTTGTATTGGCATGTCAACCCAGATATAATTTAACACAATTGTCGATAATTGATTTTATTGCAACACTTTAAGGAAAAAGAAATCATCTCCAGAGTTAAATATTCATTTTTTTATTTGTATTGAAAATTACTGGAAGCAAGACCTATCAGATAGATTTTAAGATGAGTTAACCTCCTTTCCATGTATTCCAATAACCGAGCTCACGGTAAATCAAATTGCCTAAAACTTGACCAAAACAATAACTCTTTGCTCGATTCATTTGCATCTGCAAAAATCTCCGAAGCTTTTTGGAAAATAATAAATGGTTACCGTATTAGACCACACAAAGACGAAATAATTAACTTAAAAAAATGGCACAATTATTTGATCACAATATACTCCCTGAAGGACCCCTCTTCATACGCCCTGCTGAATATGATAGAAAACAACCCAATCTTAGACTCCCTGATGACAGTACTAGAAATTAAAACAGCACTTAAAAAGTCTAAATATGGCACGACCCCTCGTGTTGACGAAAATACGTACGAGCTCTTAAAAAACTTACCGGATAACTGGAAAACAATTATAAATAACTTTTTAAATTAAATTTTAGAAAATGAAAACATTCCAGAAGACGGGTCGCGAATATTAATGCAAATTATTGATAAGAAGGGAGATATAATTGATACTTCCAATTATCGGTCTTTAGCTTTAGTATATATTAAGATATCTCAATGAAATAGAAAAAAATACAAATGTGCTACTATAAAAAAATCCTTAGGATCGCGAAAAACACGCCGGGCTATGCGATACGACTAAAATTATGAGCGTCTTCATTAGCACTTCAAATTTTAAAAATACTATTAAATTGGATTGAGAAAAAATCTTCGTTTTAATGAAGATCGATACCCCAAAATATGTTTCCTTAGCCATCTAAAGCGTCTTTTTTTATTGGAAAAACAAATCTTTCGTTCAAAATCCGCCTTTCTTATTTAAAAGTTTATCTCTTTTGGTAAAAACTTAAAATAATGTCATCAAAAAATTAGTTTGACTTCAAGGGGTTTAATATCGTTTTCAAGAAAGTCAAAGGATATTCCTAAAATCAGAAAATACAAGGCTAAATTTTTTATTAATAGAAAACGAATCAAACATATATGTAAAGACGATAATTTAAATCTCAAACAAGATCAGCTTTTCCACCTTTCACTGTAAAGTACCTTCACACAATAATTATCGTCAACTTAAGGATCGTATCTCTTCTCTCATAAAAAATGAAAGTCCCTCATTAAGTTACAAAACGATCTTGTGTTCAAGGAGCATAAAAATGATGACTAAATACCAAAGTAGTAACGTATAAATCTGCGAAACGAAACAATTAATATCTACAAAGACAGAAACCTGTTATTATAGAGGAAGAAGTACTGAAGTATGTGTTTAAAGTTTTTTTATGATTGGTTCGATTACAACTGGTCGAGAAGAAAGTTACCAAATAAAAGTCATTTGAAAAAATGTTACGTTCTTGATCCATTTAGATCCGCGCCTAATTTTTCATAAGTGACACTCACCGACTAATTTATACTCACTCATTTTTCGGTTAAAATTTAGTTTTGAAACACGAATTGCCAGAAGAATTGAAAATATTTTCAAGCAGTATAAAGTCGTAAAAGTTGAAGATAATTCTAGAGATTGATTACAAGCTCAGAGTAACATCGATTGCAATCTAAACGTTTTAACGAATATTTATTGCCGATAGGAAGCTTCCTTAAACACGCCCCTGATCGCTACTTCATCAAAGAATTATACACGCTTGAGACTCGCGCACGAGCTGAATACTCCATTCGATTTCTTATTTGTAACTTTCCTTTTTTCAATTTATTCAATCTGTCCATGTCCAGAGATCTCTTCCTCCTTCAATGAATTGTATTTTAATACCATGTCTTCAACCGATAGAACGTCTCCCACTTTTATCATGTTTCTAAATCAATTTTTCTTCAACATCGGCCTGTTTTTATTTTGCATTCTTTAATCTCACAGAAAAGTTCAGATCAGAACGCAATTTCTATGATATGATGAATGGCATTTATATTAGACTTTTTATTGAAAGTCACAGTTTAGTGATGAACGACAAATACAGGGTGGGCCATTTTAATGTATCCACCCCAAAATCTCCGGAAATAAGCATTATACAAAAAAATCGTTTAGACAAAAGTTGCTCAGGACAATGGGTGCCATCTTTTTACAAAATCGGGTTTGACCTTAAGATCAATTTTCAAGGTTATTTAAAGTTCACATTGATTTTTTTAAATTGGAACCCCTATTTTTGACATTAGACTCCGAAAGAGCGGGAATTTTCACGAGCTCAAATAAAGGTTAAATCGAGGTCGAATTTCAAAAATCATGCAGAATATGAGTTTTTTGTTTTATTTTTTAACACGTTTGAGCAACACAAAGCTGGGGTAATTTTTAGACCAACGACCTTGATCGCCTTGACCTTGTGGCTAACTTGGAAGGTCATTCGAAGGTAAAGTGTGGAGTTTGTTGGTTTGGAGCTTGCGAGTCTGTGGGTTTGGTTGCAGCTGTATTAGTTGAAGAAAACAAACGTTTTGACCTTCGATTGGCCTTCCAAGTTGGCCTCAAGGTCAAGGCGATCAACGTTGTTGGTCTTAAATTCACCCCAGTTTTGTGTTGCTCAAACGTATTAGAAAAATAAAACAAAAAAATCATATTCTGCATGATTTTTGAAACTTGACCTCGATATAACCTTTATTTGAGCTCGTAAAAATTGACTTTAACTATCATTTCGAACGTAAAATGTCCCGCTCTTTCAGAATCTAATGTCAAAAATAGTGGTTCCAATTTAAAAAAATCAATGTGACCTTCAAATAACCTTGAAAATTTATCTCAAGGTCAAACCCGATTTTGTATAAAGATGGCACCTATTATCATGAGCAACTTTTTTTGGACCAATTTTTTTGTATACTGCTTATTTCCGGAGATTTTGGGGTGGATACATTAAAATGGCCCACCCTGTATATTTCTTGTCTTAAAGACAGGTTTTCAACCAAACAGTTGATATTTCATGTAAAATCGATTAGGTTGAACCAGAAATGAATAAGTTACATTTTTAGATAAAAAAATTAATTTTCAACAAAGAAAATACGTATTTTCAACAGAACGCTCAGATTTTCAACCATATAAATGAATGTTTACTTAAGAAGTTGAATTGAAAATTGAACGACATGAACAGAGATTAGAAGTGAGTGAAAGAGATTAAAAAAGATAAATTCCCAAACAAATAGTTAGATTTTCTACTAAAAAAGATACATGAAAATTTAAAAAAGTGACGAAAATTGAATTTTCAAACCAAGAAGACAAATTTTCATAAAAGAGTTAATCTTGTAACAAATAGAGATTCTTCCGTCAAAAGAGACTTTCTAACAAACTTTTGGAACCTTTTTAACTATAAATATAATTTTTGAAACGGAATACTTAAATTTACTGTTCAAACATTAATTTTTAACAAATAAAAGTGAATTCAGTCAGAAACGATTCTTCAGTCAAAACAGAGAAAAAATCGTCCTCCAAATTTTGAAATTTCTATGCCAAAAAGGTGACCTTTCTACATGACAGTGAAATCTGCAACCAAAAATAATGTTTTCTAACAAAAATTCGGAATTGTTAATGAAATAATGAAATAATAATGAAATTATATATTATTATATTATTATAAGCAAGAAAGATTTTGCGGTCAAGATAAAGAAATTGAACCGAATTGTTAAATTTTCAAGATAAAAATGCGACTTATTTATAAAATAGTCGAACTTGCAAAACGAAAATATGACCTTTTAATCAAACAGTTGAATTTTCATCCCAAAAAGACAATTTTTTAACAAATCAGTGGAGTTCTTAACCAACTAGTTTCACTTTTAACAAAATAATAAAAATTTTAACCGAAAACATAAAGTAGGCTTTTCAACAAAAATAGTTGTATTTTCAAGCAAATAATTGAATTTTAAATAAAAATAATAGAATAGTAGAATTTTTAACTTTTAAAATTAGTTTTTAATACAAAAAACTATTCAACTCTGGTGATTTGTTTTCCAATTTTGTCCTTTGAAAGCTTAGGATTAAATGTGCGTGTTAATAAATTAATTATACCTAATCTGGAAGAGTCGCCAGGAGTTAAGCCAAATCGACTATCTATGCAACGTACGACCAGGCGGTATGACGCAAAGGATAATTGTGTAGATTCGATGGTAGATGGTTTTCTGCAGTTTTCCTCTCCCGTCGCCAGACGTCCTGGAAAATGCAAGTAGTTCTAATAAATTCGGTTGCAACCGCGGGTCATCACTGACTGTGAATAAATTCATACAGTGCTTCTAAGCCCACATTGGTAAAGTAAAAATAATAATGAAAAAAATGTAATGTATATGTATAGTAAAAGAAATTTAATTTGTCAAAGAATCTTACCTTAACGGATCCGCTCGAAATTCTGTAGAGATTTATGTAATTTTTTGTGCGAAAGGGGGACACTATACTGTCGTCGACGCCCGCGTCATTCAATTGCACAATGACAGTCGTTTCATTCACAAAAGTAGCAACAACGTGCAGACGGGGCGACTTGTTCAGTTTCTTTTCTTGCTGGCGCGAGAACTGGTTTCACCATCGAACCCTCCATTGACTTTTAAATCGGATCGGATACTTTCAGTCAATAGTATCTCGAGCTAACACGTTAGGATTCTACAGATGACTCGACGGAGACAGAGTTCGGCGAGGGATTGCTAATTTTCCTTTGCTTTTTCATTCCGAACCACACAACTCTGCGACTCCATTTAAACCTGCCGACAAGTACCGGTGTACATGCCTAGACATTCTACTGGTGATTGCAGATAAAAAGAAAAGGCCTTTTTAAAATATAAATCATATACGAAGGGCCCAAGATTGCGGACAGCTGGACACTAGGGTAACCATAGAAAAACAGTTTTGGTTTTATGAGAAAGGAAAGGCAAATAAGGAGAAGGCTCATCATATTTTTAATTTTGTCACTACGAAAGTTTACAATTTCTGTAAGTGAAGGGAAGATCGTAAAAGTATAAACACAGGTCTTTTCTTTGATGTAACTCTATAATAGGATTAGCGTCCCGCAAGGGAGATCGGCTTTGGCCAACATATTAAAAAGTTTGAATTAAAAATTTGATAGCTTGGTTGTCAAAATCTTAAATTGAAAAAAATTTGGTTTTACCTATATAATTTCCATAAAAACCTAAAGGACAATAGACAACCTCTGAATATTGTATTTACATCTTTTTAACTCAATCTGCTTCTTCAATGCCTTTTTTTTTTAAATTCAAGTATTTTGTTGAAAAATCATATTTTTTGTCGAAATTTCAACTCTTTTTTGAATATTTGTATACTTAGAGAGTCAATTCGTTTTTTTGAATTGAAATTCTTTCTTTCTTGGATGAAATTCGACTTTAATCTACAAAATGCAATTATTTAGTTAAAAATGCAGCGGCTTTTGACTGAGGTTTTTTTTCTGTGAAATATATATTTTTTTTATAATTTAAAAATTAACGCATAAACCAGAATTTTTTTTTTATAAAAGACTCTATGTTTAAAATGTTACAAGAGTATAATTTAAAAAATATTATGAAGAAAAAATATTAATTTTTTTAAGTTATATCTTTTAGATTTTGTATAATTTTGCGTTATAATAAAATAAAAAAGTACAGTGAACATTTTGTAATTTGAAAAAAGTCCTTTTAATTTAACATAATTAAAAAGAAATTGATGTCACGATTATTTGATTTCAAAAATCAAAACTTCAGCTCTTGTCTAGGAAAATGAAGAAAACGTTCTAGATCAGCATAATTCAATATTAACGAGAGAAACGAAACTCTCAGAAAAGCGTCAAGAACTTGACATTGACAATTCTCGAGTTTTTCAAACTACACAAATCAAGTTGATTATACAGAACCACTTTTTCAGTTACACCTCTATGTCGATTATATTGAGTGAGAAAATAATTAAATATATATGGCTTTTTCATTCTAGAAAATGG
Organism: Druon quercuslanigerum; assembly: GCA_010014905.2. Classification (NCBI taxonomy): domain Eukaryota; kingdom Metazoa; phylum Arthropoda; class Insecta; order Hymenoptera; family Cynipidae; genus Druon; species Druon quercuslanigerum. The sequence goes on from JAAAKG020146623.1 coordinate 45,684, forward strand.
TCTGAAAAATAAATACAGTAGACTCTCACAAAGCGTCCCAAGAAAGTATCGCGCATGCGCACCTAATACCACGCTCTAGACGGATACCAAACTTGCAGGTAGTGGAGGGGAGAGACACTTTGGGGAAAAAAGGCATTTTGTGAGAGACTACTGTATAAAATGAATAGCAAACTTAGCTGCCTAAATCTTGATGTATAGGCGAAAATTTTACATCCATGTGGGAAAGAGATTATGATTAATGGCTGTTGGGTAATATTCTTTAATTCGTTCCAGAGAATTACCGACGAGCATGACTTACCGATCGTTATCCTCGTTTTCTCACTCGTACTTTTTTAATCCTTTTCCTCTCCCGATTCGTATCTCACAATTTGAATAACTGTGTAATTTCTTATCGCCGACAGACTGGACATTGGAGATTAAACGCTATAAAGTAAATTTTCTACTACAGGTGTGAAACTGAGCCAATTGTAAATTCAAATTCAGGATTGACTTGTTTCTTTCCATGTTTCGTATCAATCAGAGCTAGGGTCCGTGCATAAATTAGTGTGTGTGGGGGGGGGGGGATTAACAAAAGGAATAATCCACAAATTACGTAAGGTGTTCTTGTGAATCCCACCTCCCTTCTGTACGATACCATGAGATTTTCTCGGTGCTCCACCACCCCTTCCATTATCACTAAGTTCTTATAAACTTAGGGATTGAATATACATATAAAATATAAACCCAGTTAACTCTGTAAACTCTAGTCCGAAATCAAAAATCTAGTTTTTTAAGCTAAATTTCTATTTTTCCAAATTAATATTTTAGAAATATTATAAATGAAACTATTACACGTTAATGTATATATTTTCGGGACCGTACTTAAACTACGTTACAGCTCAAAGGGGGAAGGGGGGTCAGACGCTCTGTGTAAACTTTGTTACAGTTCCATTGTTAAGGGGGAGGGGGCGATCTGGGAACAGCCGAAAATGCGTTACGTAATTTAAGTACGGCCCATTCCATATTGTTCTATATTAATAGAACCGAGGAAGAAAATTCAACTATTTTTTGGTCGACAGTTCATTTTTTGTGGTTAAAAATTTATTTGTTTGGCTCAGAATTTAATTATTTTATTACAAATTTAACAATCTTGTTAAAAAGTCATTCCGTTTGGTTATATATTTAACTAATTTGTCAACAAATTATCTCCAGGTTTTAAAATTTATTACAATTTGTAGAAATTTCACATTTTGTATGTAAAAAATTCAACTGTCCGTTTTAAAAACAAACAGCTTTGTAGAAAAATTCGTATGTTTTGGTCGAATTCAACTGTTTTTCATTTAGGTGTAGTCTTTTTTGTTTAAAATATTAACTATTACCTTTTTTGTTGAAAGGTCACCTTTTTAGTTGAACATTTTACTACTTGGTTGAAAGTTGAATTCTCTTGTTAAAAAAATATTCCCCTAAAAATTTAACTGTTCCATTAAAAATTTATTATTAGTATGAGTACATTCTCTTTCGTAAAAAGTCCAAAAAAATTTTATTGAAAGTTTATTCATTTTGGTAGAATATTTACGATTATAGTTTTGGTAAAAAAAAATGTTTTTTCGAAAAACCGTATTTTTCGATTAAAAAATTAAACTATTTAGGTAGAAAATTACACTTCTTGGTAAAAAATGTACTTTTTTGTTGAAAATTTATATTTGAGGGTGAAAAATGTTACTGCTTTATACAAAAAAAAAAAACAGAATTTTGGCTTGAAAATGAAACAATGTATTAGAATTTTTATTCTCTTGACTGCAGAATCTTTTTTCGTTGGAAAATCAAATATTTTGATAATATTTCGTTTTTTTTTTTGTTTAAAAATTAAGCTCTTTTTGTATACATTTGATCTTTATTAGGTTGTACATTAAGCTATTTTGATGAAAATTCGTCTTTTTTGTTTCAAATATCAACTATTACCGTTTTTAATGACAATTTATCTTTTTCGATGAAAATTCAACTACTTGATTGAAAGTTGAACTCCTTTGTTCAAATTAATTTTTTTATGAAGACTTATCATTTTATTTGAAAATTTATCTCAGTGGACGAATATTTTCACTATTTTCAAAAATTCCAGTATTAGATTAAAAGTTTTTATTTCGTTTATTTGATTGAAAGTATTTTATTGGAAATTCGTCTATTTTGGTAGAAACTTAATTTTCATGTTAAAAAATGTATCTTCTTGGTATAAAAGTGATTTGATTGGTTAAAAGTTGAAGTTGAAAATGTAATTATTCTGTTAAAAAATAGTTTTTTTTCATTGAAAATTAATTTTTTTAACTGAAAATTTAACTATTCAATTTGTCATGGAGAATATTCAACTATTTGGTTGGAAATTGATCTGTTTTCATTGAAAATTCAACGTTATCTAAAACATTCCTTGTTTCAAAAATATTTTCGACACTTATAGGTATTAATGAAGTTGTGTATAAATTAATTTTTAACCCAAAAAGTAGATCATTTTGATCTGAAGTTGATAATCAGAATGATATACGTATGGATAAATTTGATGTCTGTCTTATCGTCTTAAATTAATTAAGTAAGTTATTGAAAATAATTATATTTAGAAAGACAGTGCCGAATAAGTACTACTAATATTGGTATGTATACGGTTCGTCCAAAAATAAAAAACAAATAAAGAAAGGAAGAAACTCTTCAGTAGATTAGTCGATCTCAGAGAACTTAAACTATACTCGTCCTAGCTGACGAATGATGCAAAGCCTCATAAAGGTCTCATAACTATGATTTACTGGTACTAAATGAGTTTCTTGAAGTTCTTGCCTCCAATTTTATAATAGAAGAAGCATATAAGATACAGCCTCTAACATCTTCTAAAATAGTTCGCTGCAGGTTGCCAATATTAAGTGATCAAAAATGAGAACAACTGATATGTGAAACATGGTTCCATGTGATCTTGATATTTGTTTCTCAATCTTCCTTTCATGATGAACCTGTACATAATCTATATAAAAACAGGTGCCTATTTTGACGAGCGGATCATAGTAACCCAGCACCTTACCATTTTCCTCCCACCATCATGCAGTTTTCTCTCGTCGTTAGGGCTGCTGCCTGGCGGTATATTCAAAGATACTACGTTTGAAATACTACGTTTTAAAGCTAAAGTTTACAAATTCTCACCGATATTTATATACATATTTACTGTTTGCATACAAATATATAAATGTATACATAGTTAAAATTTTGCAATAAGGACAACCGCAGAATTTTGTCAGGATCGGGTGCTAATCTGAAAAATTACACCCGATCCCAGCGAAAACGCGATAAATTTTTAGCCATAACCACGTCTCACGGCCGTGAGATAGGTGGTTACTGTCTGTGACAGAATCAATACGACGATCCGGCAAAAGTCTCGTGCAACAGAAACAATTGTCGAGAATATAAAGTTCCAGTATATGCGGCACTTTTTATTCTCGACAATTGACTCTATTTCCCTAGAAGCGTTTAGCGGAGCGATATTAAGGTTAATGCCGTAAGAGTGACAGAGATGGTAATGAAGCACTCTTAGTGCCGCATTGTGCCTTTGTTCGTAGGTCGTTCCCGCACGAGTTGGACAACTAGATACTATGTGTCCCTAGATCCTCGGTATGTGCATGGCACGACCTGCAGCTATCATCGGTAATGTCTTAGCTCAAAATGTGGCGACGGTATGTTAAAGTGGAAATGCCACCTTCTTGGCATGCATTCTGCTGACTCCTGATACTGAAGTTAAGTCCGAGTGTTTCAGCAGCCTCCTCCGCTGCTTTGTACAGAAACGCTCCTTTGTCCAATTCTTCATGATTCCTGCCCATTTTAGAAAGAGGATCTCTTCTACTTGCGACTCTTTGTGCTGTACCCAAAATAATCCTATTGTGAAGACATTCAATATCCAATATTCTGCGACAACCTTGACGGCGTGAGATGTAGAGTCGCGAAACAGAAGACTTAAGATGCATGCATTTGTTTATGTGCATAACCTTTCGTGTCCCGATATCAAGGGATCTAAACTCGTTTTTCGTCCATGGAACTACTCCAAATGAATAGAGTACTACAGGAACGGCAAGCATGTTCGTTGCAGATACTTTGTTCCTCGCCGACAGTTCGGAAGACCAAATCTGCCGAATGAGCCGTCTATATCTGCTCCGGAGAGCTTCTATTGGCAAGCTCAGGGTCTTCAGAGATGCCATAAAGTTTTCCTCGCTTCAAGTAAACCTTGGCGTATTTGTCTAACCCAAATTCCATTCCTATTTCCTTAGTATATCGTTCGACATTCCCTAGAGCTATATGTAGTTGTTATTTATTTTTAGCATAAATCTTAAGATCATGCATGTAAAATACATGGATGACTTTGTGCTTTCGATTTGCAGGTTTGCTGCAAAAGTACCCCTGGGAATGGCGAAGATAGTGGCAATAATGTGAGGCAAAAGAGAAGTAGGCTCATGGAGTCACCCTAAAAGACACCTCTTTGGAAAGTTACCTTGTTAGTTGTCACACGATTTTTTCAAAATGAGATAGTAAATCTGGTTTTCCAAAGTGGCATCAATCTCTCTATGCACTTCACTATTTTCGGATGGACCTTTAAGCTTTCCAAACGATAGATTATAAGTTTATTGGATATCGAATCTAAAGCTTTCCGGTATTCAATCCAGGCCATCAATAGGTCACGCTGGTAGGATGCTGCATCTTTGCAGACACATCAGTCAATAAGCAGGTTTTCCCGACATCCTGCTACGCCTTTCTTTGAGTCGCGTTGTTCATACATTTCTTGCCACACAGTTCCGATTGCCCGAACAATCCTATCATTTAGGATAGTTGTGAATATCTTATACAATGTGTTCAGACAAGTGATTGGCCTGTAATTCTTTGGGTCAACTAAGTTGCCCATTTTCGGCAGGAGTACTGTGCGCCCTTCCACCAACCACTCCGTAATTGGCTCTTCCGATTTCAAATATGAGGTGAAAATACGGGCCAGATAGTGGTGGGTTGAAGGAAACCTCTTCACTGGATGGTTTCGATACCATCTGGTCCTGGAGCGGAATAGTTCTTCATACCTCTCAATACTTTTTTCACCTCCTCGGTAGTGATGGTTGGCCATTTTTCCTCAGGTGTTTTTATGAGGGCATCACACAGCTCCTTGAAGCTATTTATGTTCTCTGGGTCTTCGTCAAGTATATGTTGCACTTCGTAGACTTCTCTCCAAAAGACTTCGACCTTCTCTGGTTTGGGCGGGTGGTCTACAGCAGCTGGAGGGTCTTGGAAGAGTCGAGATGGATCAGAGAGAAACTGTTGGTTTTCTCTGCCCCAACTCTCTCTCTCTCTCTCTCTCTCTCTCTACGCTCTAGACTTCTCTTAGCGTCAGATAGTATCCGTTTTCTCTCAACAATATGCTGCCTGATGGTCAGCAGCTTCAACTTGTTAAGTGTGTGATAATGGATACGGAGTTCGCGCGCGAACTTTCGAACCTTGGCAGTAAAATTTCTACCAGTTGTTATATAGTCAAACACACACTGAATGCGGGACGCGTACTGTCTTGACCAGCCTATCTTCATGGTGAGTTGATGCATTCGTCTTTTGGTCTTATGATCAACCGTTGGTTTTGTTTAACGGTTCGCATCGGCCAAAGCTCTCGCTGCATTATACACACAACAATTGATAGTCCAGAGGTCGGATTCTTCAGAAAATTCTCCTCGAAGCTCTTCATCCATTTCAGCCAGATCTTTAGGCTTGGCGGATGTTTCTCCGGTTCATAAACCATCGCTCGTCCTCCATCGGATGCCTGCCCACGGATGGTCTTGTCACCTCTCTTTCTCTGCTGCCGGCTTCTTCTGTCTCTGGTAGAGTAGGCGCTCCCTTTACATAGCCCCTTTTTTGGAGTACTTCGGCATGGTTGCGCAGACGTTGACGCGAAAAGTGCGGTAGCTCTAGGTGTTTCTCGCACCACAAAGCATGTAGTCGTGCCTTGTAATTCTCGCGTCCAGAGGTTACACTCGCATCGTAGCATTCTAGAAAGTCGTGATTTTGTCGCTCTGTCCACCTAAAAGCCCCAAGATTCCGCCTGTCCAATGCATTGACTCCATCTTCATTGCCTCCCCAGCTCTAGAGTGGTCGTCATTGTTAGCCGACCCATTGTCGGGAGCCCTGCGCGTTCTATTGCTTTGAACCGCACTTACTACAAACTTGTTTGCTGTTATCCTTGTTGATCCTACGAGAAGCTAGAGAAAAACATTCGTCCATCCTTGTAGAGCCCCGCATACTGTATCTGAGTCACCGTTGTAGACATCTCACCAAGGTGCCATTCAACTTTCGGCACGGGTTTCACACCTCCGTTTGGGGGTGAATTCCTTGGGACCACCCCTGGCAATTTTCCACGACTGTCTATTAATTTTTTGTAACCATATTCAACAAAAACCCTTGGTACAGGGACCCTGTATGCGCAACCCGAGGACGGGTTCGGGTCAATATTTATATTATATTATATTTATATTATTATTTATTTTTATTTATTTATTTTATTTTCATTTTTTTATTTATATTAAAAACAGATGAATTTTCAAATAAAATTATGAATCTTTAACCCAAAAAATTAGATCTTAAGAAAGTAGTTAAATTTTTGGAACTTTCAAATTTTTGAAAACATAATTATTAAATTTTTAATCGAATGATAAAAACGTTTAACCAAGCAACTTATCTGGAAAAAGATATTTTAAAAAGAAGCACAAAACTGACTTCTTGGAAAACATGCTGCTTCTTTGTTTTTGATTCCATGAACTTATTAATTTTTTTCTTGAGCATTTTATCACTAAAAAACCAATAAATGTTTCTGAAAGTGTAAACAGTGGTCCACTAAATATTAATAATCTCTGATGGGGCTGCAAATAAAAATCTTAAAACATTTAGGGAGTCTTTCAATGGCTCCGAAAATGTAAAAAAATGACGTTTTTGAAAATACATCGATCGAATCCAAAATAATTACATTATGTCAGGGTTCTCATAAGCTTCTTTTCCACATAGTTACTTTTCCGATTTCCAAACTTTTTTATTTTCTATTCACCCTAATTATGCACATTTTAACATAAAATATACGCTTTCATTGCTATATTGCCCTGTAAAAGAATCAGAATGATTTTAATTTGTGTCTGCAGTATAGTAATTGAAAGTGCAGAGTAATGACATAAATTGTCAGCTTTATGCTAAAATAATTATGGGTCTGCTAAGCAAATACGACAGATCAGGCGATTCTACAATGTACAGTTTTATTCCACATGCAGGCTTCCATAAGCCATAATTATTATCCTACAAGTATTGAGTTCGCGTCAACGGCCTGTCATACTCATGACATAAATCGCAGGTGCTCTTTGATTTAATTGCATTTAATTAAAGTTCATTTCCTTTACGAGCCAAACTATGAAGAATATCTAAAAGCCACCTGAAAGAAAAATTTTGTAGTAAGAATCATGTCGTGTGCGAGAGACTTTTTTTTTAAAGAAGATATTTTGTGAGAGTGAAAAACGTTTGCAGAGGATGGATCGAGTCACTATTCTGGGAGTGACAAGTATAAATATAAGATATTTATATTTAAAATTATTGATTGTTGTTTAATTGCAAGGCAATTATAATATTGTTGTTTTAATGATAATTGGCATTTAATGTTTACATATTTTCGTTTGAGCTGTTTGTAAAATATAAAATATAAGTGATACCGCACGGCAGTGCCGGTCGCACCGGTTTTTATGTCTTGATAAAGTGTAAAAATAAATTACATATTATAATTATGAAAGTATTTATTGATCAAAATAATATTTTTATTTAAAAAAATGATTGAAGAAGTTATGATGCATACCTTTTATCCTAAACTAAAACGACATCTATATTTATGAAATTATTTTGTAGAAATATAAAAATTGAAGTAAACCCTGTATTTTATTCAAATATATCGAACATTTCCTCTTAAACTGTAATGATATCCTAATTTGAATAAATTTTATAAATTATAAAAATTTAATAAGAAGTAGGTATTTTAATAAAAATATCGAGCATATTTTCTTAAAATGGAACCATACCTTTATATTTAAAGGTTCTTTCATAGAATTAGAAATAAAAATAATTAAATAAGAACTATGTTATTGAATAAAAAAGATTGAACTTTTTCTTTTAAACTGGAACGTTTCCGCTATTAAAAAAATTATCTTTTAGCAATATAAAAATGTCATAAGTACTATGTATATCAGTAAAAATGCCGAACATTTTATCATAAAATGAAACCATACCTTTTTTTTTAATTTCTTTCGAAAAAATATAAGCAATTATATGAGAACTATGTATTTCAATGAAAAATATCGAATATTTTATCTCAAAATGAAACTATACCTTTAATTCAAAAAATTCGATTGTACAAATATAAAAAATTAAATGAAAACTACGTAATTTAATACAAAGTATCATAGAACTATCAACAACTAAATGAGAACAATATATTTTAATAAAAAATATTGAATAGTTGATCTGAAATGGAAACGATATCTTTTTTCTTTTAATTGTAATAGAACTATAAAAACTTAAATAAGAACTATGTAATTTAATGAAAAAATTGGATTATTTTATTTTAAACTGGAACGATATATTTATTTCAAAAAATTATCTTAAAAATATAAAAAAATTATATAAGAACTATGTATTCGAATAAAAAATATTGAAAACTTTATCTTAAAATTAAACGATAGCTTTATATAAAAAAATTATTGTATAAATATAAAAAAATTATTTAAGACCTATGTATTTTATTAAAAAATATATTTTTTATTCAAAAATATCAAACATTTTATCTTAAAATGGAACGATATCCTTATTTTGTTAAATTATTTCGAGAAAATATAAAAAAAAAAATAAATAATATACCTTTTCGATCTTCTTGTTTAAATTAAACTATTGTTTTAATTAATTATTTATTTGATAATTTTAATTAAACATTATAGTCGTAATAAATTGCTTATTTGTACAAACATATGACATTGTTCTTATTTAAATTTTCTTACCCATGACATGAATTTTTTACCCCAATAGAAAATTATAATATCTGTTATTTAATTTTAATTCTTAATTAAATTTTATATTTCATATCAGTAATTTTGTTTATGAAATACAATTTCACAATATTATTATTAAAAATTATATTTTCAGTTTCACGCTATTTTTTGTAACTATATGTAATAGAAAAATGTATTGTTTGTCTCAATGCTTTTGTTGAAATTATTATTTTTTTAAATACTTTATATTATTTTTATACGCATATTTGAAGTTCAATAATAAAATTTTTTAAATTAGTTGTTTAATTTTATTTCTTGAGTTGAAAAATAATTTAAAGTAATTTATCCATGTTACGATTGAAACCTTAAATATTTCCCGCAGCTACTCATATTTTCATATGTGAAAAGATATGAAATTTCGATTATGTGATGCATAATACCGATTGTCATTGCAAATAATATCGATTAAACTAATTTCTGAATAATTTTGCCTATGCTTGCCATGTAAAAACAGGCTAGAAAGACTCCCAGCGCCATCTGTACTCCTCACTTCACTTGTCCGTACTAGTGACCTAACGCTGACATACAATCGTTGCAGGGGGCTGGTAAAAATTAATTTTGGATACGCAAAAGTGGATCATATTGATCTAAAGTGGATAATCAGAAATATTTGCAACTGTTTGAAATCCGGAAGTTTACGGTGGAATATTTCAGACATTCAAAAATATTCTCAAATATATATTTCAGAATATGAGATTATGCAAAATCTAATAAACGGATTTCCTTTGAACTATTTATGAATCACAGGAGAATATTTTGCGAAACGCTTCTAACTTACATTCAGTAATGAACTGATTTAATTTTAAAAAAGGAATTAATTAATGGGACACTAAGAACATTTATCAATTGTTGTAAAATAGGAATGTGTCACATTAATGTTAGTTATGCTCTATCTCACGTGTAGAAAATCGATCACAAGTGCAAAAAAGTGCATCGATCGCTCTCTTAAAAAAGTCATTCTGTTATCAGACACACCACTTTTTCAATACTCAGTCAGCAATCTAGGCTTGAAGATTTTCTTATAATTGTCATTATCAGTTGCAAACGGTAAGCGATGACATCTGAACAGTTTTCCAAACCTGAATGAATCTACTTGCTCAATTTGATTAACCATGACACACCAGTAGTATAAACTCAATGGCTTATCCATAAAGTCACCATGTTAATGGGTTTTGAGAAAAGATATAGTTTTCCTTCTTGTTAAGGATATCTATCGATGTCTCGCACCTTTTATTTCATGTATTATATTATACATACTATCAACACCCATTGATGTGGGATTAAGAAAGTTAAAAAGAGAATCAAATATCTGGCTTAGCAAATAACAAGTGATTATTAGTTATCGACTCGTCCAAATATAACTCAGGCAGATAAAAGATAAAATGTCAATTTTATTGGCATTTTTTTTGTAATATGTATTACATTTTTTTTTCTTGTAATATGTATGGCTGGTATTAATGTTGTTGGGCTATTATGTAAATTGCGTGAGAGCTCTAGTAAACTGGATTTGCAAATGCTAATTGATAATTTTATTTGTTGTGAACTATACAATATCACTTCAAATATCAGTTGGTCCATTTGATCCCGAAATTGGATCAAAGTGATATGCAACGCTTTTATTCAAATTTCGGATTTTTAATTTGATTAGCAAATTGCATAACAGAATGAACCGAAATTCAAGATCGCTCGGTATAAATTTCCATGAGTAACAACTGTCGAGTGTCAGTTGTTATGATTGATCATGCTGTCATGACCATGTAGCATTGAAATATTAAAAAGAGCCTTGTGAAGCAATTGTGTAGATTTTGTTTTTAACAAAAAATCATTAAAATTCAAAGACCACTTGAACTATGTAATTTACATAGACATCTATTTACATTTTTTTCTATACTTGTTCTCCTGGTGAACCCGGTTTTGTCATCATGGCCACGAGCTAAGTCAAGTGACTGATGAGATGAGGAGGTTGTAATTTAAATCATTATACGATGTTTGAAATCTGCGATCATGTTGTAGGTACAAAATTAGAATTTCGAAGGTAATCATGCATTTTTGTTTTTTAACTTAATTCTTATAACTGGATATTTAACTGTTCTAGTGGAAGGTTCATTATTTTAGTTGAAATTCAATACTTCTGTTGAAAATTCGTTTTTTTTTTAATTTCAAAATTCATCTCTTTTCGCAGAAATATCCTTTTTTCTTGGAATTGGAACTGTTTGGATGAAAATCAATCTGTTTAGGTGAAGGATTTATTTAAGGTAGATCTTTTAAGTTAAAAATTACACTACATTTGTTTAATTTATCTTTTTTAGTTGAAAATTGATCTATTTGATTGAAGATTCAACTTTTTTTATTTTACTTATTTTCTTAAAAATTTGTATTTTTTTTAGAAATTTCTTAATTGAAAATTCTACTTTTTGGTTGAGAATTTATCTATATTTGATTAAAAGTTTAACCATTTTTCACTAAAACTTCACTATTCCATTTTCGCAACTGTTTGGCTGGAAATTAGTCTTTTTTTATTAAAAATTTGATTATTTTGTTGAATATTCAATTGTGTTATTGAAAATTTAACTCTTTTAACGAAAATTCATCTTTTTGGTTTGAAAATTTTACGGATTTGGTAGAAAGTTAATCTTTTTTCAATTATAATTGCAAATGCTTAGTTAATTGTTAATTAATTGGTATTTTTTGGTCCTAGGTTGTTGTACATCTTCCTTAGTTATTTATTTATTAATATCATGTTGTCATGACTAACCTACGACTTTTAATAAAAAGGGTAACAACTGACAGGCAACATATATGAATGAAGTTGTGTGAAAATTAATTTTGGATCGGCAAAAGTGCATCATTTTGGTCTGAAGTTGATAATCAAAAGTGATATGCAACTCACTGAAAAAAATGGTTAGCTGGGTCAACTATTTAGTTTGTAAGATGTAGTACCGCTATTTTATTAGTTGGCGCAAATCTTTCATTAGTAGAAGTGACCATTCAACATGTGCCAACAACTAATAAAAGAGTTGTCTTAACTAATAGAATAGCAGTACCATATCTTACAAACTATGTACTTGGCCCAACTAACAATTTTTTCAGTGCTGCCTAATATCTCGAGACTTACTCTGATGTTTAGCTGAACTAAAAAATACTCTTTCAACATGCAGGTTTCGATAAAATGATTTTATATCAGAATGTTTTGGCACTTGAAATCTTCTCAGGAGCAATCCCGTTTCAGGAAACTTGCCTTAAGACAAGTTTCATAGGCCAAGACTTATTTCCTCGACAGTTATCACGATGACAGTGTCTTTCGGCGATTCGAAGCTTCGCGATGTAATACACTTGGATGACTGCCAGATCCTGATGGCTATAATGCCCCTTCGACGGGCGTAAAGATGCGATTAATATCGCGATCGTAGATGTCGGAACGCCTACTAATAATTACATGCAAATCGGCATGCTTATGTACGCACGAGCCTGTGAAACTCGAGTGCATATAAACGAAAGGACGTAATTAAGATGGCCGGAAGGCAACTGACAATTTTTTCCAAACCGCTCTGGGAGGTCTGTTAATAAAAGCCCGTTTTCTCCTGCTTCCATTCGACATTCTATAATCTTATTAATATTCCTAAATTAGTCTTCTACATTATTCAGTTAGCAAGTGTTTGACTTCAATGCGAAACCTAAGTAATATTTTTACCGCGTGGGTATCAATTTACGAGATAATGACTTTACAAATTGATTTCAAATCAAGTTAAGTTGTGCAAAGAATATAAATATGGCTATAAATATACGAGGTTAAAAATGAATTACACTATACGAGGGAAGGCATTATAACGGTCTTGGAAAACAATTCTCACCACCACAATAAAAGTTTAGGAACACTTTATTCAGTTTATGTTTTCCAAAGAAAATAATGTAGCCACAAATCGCTTTCTAATGTAACAATATTTTCGTGATACATTAATGTGTTTACACAATGTCTTGTTGCTATTTATCAAAAGAATCATTTTTTAGAAGAACAAAATGATCATGAAAATCTCAAAATTTGCTGTGATTAATGGTTCGCACTGAAGAAATATAAATTTTCTTGATGACAAAACGTCATTTGGATGCTGAGTATGTAATTTACTCAGTTCCTTGAACGCAATATTCCCTGGCAATGTACACCGTCTCCTGGCAGAATTTCTCAGAGATGTATAGCGCTAGCAGATGTAAACTGGCACAGATTTCTAATGACGTAAATACGAATTTAAAAATAATGAAAAACGTTTTGATGACAGCGGTTGAAGAGGAAATACAAAGTTTGTCAATTATTATTAAGATCAATCAGAAGATCCTCTATCAGGCAATAAGGGGTACTTCCTTTTGACAACCGAAATTTTGAAGATGAAGAATGAATTATTAGCAAGCTTTTATCAATATAAGAAAATACTTTATAATCAGTGTCTGCAGAGAAATATGGTTGACCGACATTGAATACTTGAGTTGTCTATCGTGGAATCCATCTGATATGTATAACGGTAATGGTGCATGCACGTAAAATGATCCGAGGAACCGCTCACTGCGGTTAAACTTGAAACAAACATTCAGACCCTAAACTTTGGAGAATGGTCTCGTCCTTATCAACGAAGTGAACGAGGCTTTAATTCAAGAAAGTCGTCAACTGGACAAGAAAACTGAGATTTCAGTGGTGTATATTTTTAGTTAAAACACGAATTTGGCCAAATTTATTCGTATCAACTATAATTATCTTGTCTCTACTAAATGATAAGTTTTTATATTTGTTCTTTAAATTTGAACAAGGTATTTTAATAACAATTAAATGAATGTACGGAGGGCGACGTGCGCTTGGGATGATAAAGCGACTCACTTTTTTATGGCGACCAAGAAAATTAATTATCTGCCCTTCTGTAAAGACCCTCCTTTAGATATTGATTGATGAGAAGCTTAAATACTTTGTACAGCATCAGTTTAATAAAGAACTTTAACACCAGCTCGTTTTACATCTTTGGACTTTAATTAACTTTTATGAGCGAAATTTGATATAAAAAAAGATCTACTTTTTGATTTATTATGATAAATACATTTTTTAAATGAAAATTGCAATTATAAGGTGTGCTAAATTTAATAGATCTTTGAATTAATATTGTATGGTGGGAGTAAATAAAAATGAAGATGAAATTAAATCTGCCACACAAATGATAGTACAGTAGATGTGCAGAGAAGATTGTAATTTGTTTAGTCTGTATGATTTGATAACAAGCATCTTAAGGAAAAAAAGAACATTTCTTGAGCTTCAATGCTGTACATTGCACGTCACTGTTTATTATCAGAAGGCAGCTTCAGTTCGACTGAATTAAGAAAAGCATTATTGTCCTAACCAAAGATAAATGTTTTTCAAATGCAAACATATTAAAAGCAATAGCTGACCGATTCATTATGCACTCAGATATTATTATAACAGTTAGATAAAAGTATTTAATTTAAAAACTCCATTTTAATAAGATACCCTTTAACAAACCGTAGTACCTAATAATTCTTGGGTATCATACTTTAAGAATGATTACATCATGCAAGGAATCAAATT
>JAAAKG020146624.1:0-32545 GCA_010014905.2 Druon quercuslanigerum
GGTACCGGCTCAGGGATCGAACCCCGGACCTCTGAGGTGAAGTCCGAGCGTCTAACCACTGAGCCACCGAGGCTCTCCGATATTGTTAGTTTACCCCCTCTATATGTGTGCGTATTTTTCAACGAAGTCAGGGAGAAAATTGACCTATGCTTGTGAAATTATTCCATCAGCCTCTCAATAGTTGCGAAGCAAAAGTTCACCAAAAATAGAAAAGATCTCTGTTTTACATTTTTTGAACTTAAATTCTGGAAGTAGAAGATGCTGCCAGTGCCTAAAGGAAGCACGAAGTCGCTTGTCGTTTCAGTGGCGGTGCTTTATTGCAGTGTAGAGTTGTACATTGAAGAACCATGTATGCTGTGTTGAGTACAATGAACAATGAGTTAGATGTACACGTGTTGGTGCCTGTATGAACATCAAACCAAAACGTAGATGGGCCGCTAAGGTTTTTTCTATTTTTCTCGACTTGTCTCATGATGCTCATCTTCTAGTACTCTTTGTTCCTTCTATCTGGCAAAAGAAGCTTTTAAGATTATCAAGAATTGAGATATGAAATCAATCTGAAATCACAATAATGCTGATCCTTCAATGAAGTTTGTTATGTAGGTTACTTTACGAATTCGATTTCAGGTAGCTAAAATGTGTAGGTTGTATCTTTGATACGGTAAGGGACAATGTCGAGGTGCGGTTCAAGCAGCCCAATGTCGCCTACGCATTCATGCTAAATTTATATTCAGTATTGACTCGGAATGTATGTTCGATGCTCATTCCCTTTTCCTCCTCTTCGCCGTCTCTTAACCTTCCACCCTCAGACAAACCATTCTACCCTTTCCTCGTTCAATTCTGAATATGGAGATGCTGGTACCGATAGGGGAAATTGGAAACGCTCACAGCTGGACATCCAGGTTGATGTCCCTTGTCCTCTTGCTCAAACATATTTTTCATTGTGATTCATAAAATGAAATGGAAGCTTTCTAAAAGTTAAATTTTATTTTTAACTTTGTGATATATTATCAATCTTGCGCCTAATTTATAGATATTTTTTATAAGGTTTCTCGAATCGTAAATTCACCTTCATTACACATAACTTTTTAGCAAGCGATAAGAGAGTTAGTAATAAAGACCAGGGAGCATTCCAATAAAGATTACGGAAGTACTTGATATTTTTTCTTGCCCAGTATGGTTTCCTGGATTGGCGCCAGGTCGCTAAATCACTCTCGTGCTTAACTTCTTTGAGAACTACTTCAGAATTACTGGACAAGTATTCGCTTTGATACATTCTCAGGATATCCGAAAAGCCTTACGCAAAATACTTTCACGTGAGAAATATCAGCAATAATAATGAAGCATTGCAACATTCTCGAACAGATTTTCAAAAATCTTTTTGCCGGAAGCACTTCCCGAGTAACCAACTTGATTTTTTTATTTATTGTTTTAATCAGATTATTCATGAATAAAGCTAACTTATACTTAATGGATAATCGATGATTACCATGAAGCTATAATTGTATATTGTGTCTACCTCAATCGCTTTCTCCAGAGAATTTCTTACCAAACCATAATAATAATAATAATATTGTAAATGTCGAATCAAGCCAAGTACAAGTTTAGGCTCAACAATACTTTCTCGCTTGCCTCTTCCTAAAAAGTTAACATACACATGAGGCAATTACTTGATCATCGATAAGACTCATCGATCGCTTCGTTAAGTTGGCCTCTCGAATTAAGCAAAATTCACTGGGAAGGATGATCGATAGCTGACACTTCTCTCAGACAGAATCATCCTTCCTGTCATGGCCGCCATTTTATTCGAGCGATACATTGCGATAAAATTATCCTCGCAATAGGAGCGACTCGTCTCGGAACCTATCTTCATTCGCATCGGCACTTAAAGTCTACTCTACGAATTTACATCCCCGCTTACAACGAGTCTGCAGCATTCGTTTGCCGCCGTATCATCTTCAAGTCTTTCAGTCTACCTCGTTGTCGATTTCTTGTGTACAAAATGCTTTGCGAAAATCATCTCGCACCATTCCCGGGCTGAAATATCCTGAATTAGGCTCCTTACGATCAGCCAAACGGATTTAAAGAACCGCGTCCTTGCAATCGGTTAAAATTACGAGATGCTGCAAATGCCCTGCTTCAAAGACAATATCCTATAAGATTAAAATGGAAAAATGTTCTAGGAAAAATGAATCTCGAGCGAATAATTTTTGATAAATTCTTTTGACACCTGACGTTTCACACTCATTTTTTTATTGTTATTCTACGAAATCATTTTAAAGCTATCGGCTCTTATCGGCCACTGGACACTTTCTCAAAATAAATTTGCTTATTTTTAAATTTGAGATGCATCCATTGAAAAATGGTGAAGTCAATCATTTTTAATAAATATGATTCCGCGCTCAGTTTAGGAGTTTTTCAACATTTCGACTTTTATTGTCTTCTGCACAGTTCTGAAAATAAAGCTGATTTTGAAAATTAAAAACCATTACTTTGAAAATAGCATCATAAATTATTTATCTTAAATTTGAATCAGCGGTCATTTTAGTATTTTTTTCACAATTTCGACTTATTCTTATTCGATCCGGTAGATCAATTAATCCTTTTTCTTAAATTCGAATCAGCCGGTATTTTGCCTCCTCTAAAAATGTTTAATTTTTAATGTCAATGCTTATTTTGTAGCAATTAACAAGATATTTTCATGCAATTTTGGCTCCTTATATTTAAAACAATTGAAAATATTATTTTTGGCATTTTATATGGGTCAACTACTTAAGAACTTCGAAATTTTTGTTTTAATCTACACTACTTTTTCCGACTAAAACTGAGAATTTTATGCTGATTGTATATTTTTTTTATTTTTTCCCAGGTTAAATTTCCTAAATTGATTTTTCCAAGGACAATATTCTATCTCAGTACATTAATATTTAAAAGACTCATCTCGGGAGTCCGAATTACAAGGTTCTGTCTCAGCAGAAAAATGTTGGAACTTGTCCATGTAAATTGGATGGCGTATTAGCGTCCTAGCATTCATATTTGCATGCTTCAGAATAGAAGCATGTCATTCAGACAGAAATTTATAATGATAATAATAATAGTATCTTTGGAAAGGTCTTGGATAATGAAGTTTGAAAACCATCAAGACATAGCACATCAACTAGCTACATACTTTATGTTTATATTTAAAGTTATTTCAATTTATATACAACTGCTAGTCAACCAGATTAGGGTAATTAATGATTTTGTTTTTAATAATTGGGACAATATTGACATTACCTCTCCAACCAACTCTGGCGTTTTCAATCGACTGACCTCAAGTGCATCTCACACCAAAATATATCGTTCAAAAAAGATTGAGAGCAGAAATAAATCTAATGGTAGATCAAGTTGCTCGAGGCTACCACCAAATAAATGATGGCAAATGGATGGTTTCAAGTATCTACTCCTACAAGGATATATGAATTACCTGAAAAAAGCTGATCTCTCTGACATCGGATTTTTTGAATACCGGTTCACTTATATTATAATTTACAAAATTCATCAAATGGATCTCAAATAGTGGAAAGTTTAAAGAAATCCCTGAAAATTGTGAGAAATAACAAAGGAATATTAACCTGACTTTCCCTTAATATTTCACCTGGAAATTCAAAAGCAATTACACGCAAAAGTGGAACTGAAGAAAACGAGAAAAGCCTGCTTTCGAAAAGGATGACGAAATAATAATTGTTTTTCTCTGAATGTGAGTGAATAAGTCTGGTAAATTGCGCCGTCTTCGTGTCTGCCAGCGATGATGAATAACATTTCCTTTTTGTCGTTGTTACTCTTAATGTGTTAACCGAGTCCAAAGCGAAAGAGAGAAAAGAGTTTCTCTAAAGAAAGACTAAGGAAGACTATGGAAGAAAATAAAAAAATAAATTTCGTGAAGCAGTCGCTTGCAAGTACTAACAAGAATAACGATAATGGAAATAATAATCATAATAGAGTGAGGTAATATCCCGTGGACAATTCGTTATTCAAGATTTTGCGTGGGTATTAAACGAAGTTGACGTCTTCAGTTTTCATTTAGATGAATATTAATCGCAGAAATGTAATTGAAATCCATTTAGCTCATTCATTCGACTTCACTTCTCTTTTTTATTTTCCTAAAAGAGAAGAATTTAGTCTTCGCTTCATTAGCGCCAATCGACGCTTTTTGCTCAAACTGGAAAATCGTCTCTTAAAAAGAAGCTGAAAAAACAAAGCATAAAAAAGAGAGTCGTATCATGCTTTAAAGCGCAGTTTTAATAAATATATTTCTGCATTAAATGATCCGGAAAATTTAAGCACTTTTAGTATTATACGAGAATACGTGAACCAGTTTTATGCCTCAGCTTCATTTCTGCCCCTTTTATGCAACTCTTATTTCCAGACTCGAATAGCGATTTTATTTTATTTTATGATGAGATTAAAGTTTATTTATAAAAGCTGGTAAAAAAAGAAGGTTTATTAAATTACGGTGTGTAGTTCATTACAGAGTTAATGTTCTCGTTCTCTGTAGCAAAACATTTTCCAATTCATTAGCTGTCAGGTATATCCAACGCAATTTCGATAAAGCGACCCTAAGAGCTTATATGCTCGTAATATACGTTTCAAATATAATGCTTCGACAATCCGCGATGTCGCCTCGTGGGAGGGGTGGCTTGTGAGATAGATAACAGTCAGATAAAGTGATCCGAGGGCGGAACAACCGGTCCTTAATGAAATTTCCATCGCTCGTATCCTATTGGTTATCTTCCAGGTGCGAGAACTCCGACGCCTCAGTATCTTCGCGCATCCGGTGGTATTTTACGTATTACCTACATCTGTATGCGTGTATTGTACTAATATCTCTGCAACAAGATTCGCTTTGCATATGCTGCATTCGTGCAACATCGACCCAAAAATAATAGGGTTGTTCAGCAAAAAGTATATTGTGTAACAAGTGCGGAAAATAGCCGAAAACGCATGAGGAAATGTGCAGGGCAGTTAGTTTTCCGAACTGCTTAAGAATTGGTCTCTTTCCGCACTCATGCTTCAAAACATTGAAATTTCTGTACATGTGTTACATAAAATAAATGTTCTTAAATTCAGCAGGTTTTCATAACAGTTTTATACAAGAAAATACTTTATCTTGCTAAAGCAACGTTCATAAACTATGTTAACAATTTTACCGGGGAGGGGGCCACACACAAAACCATGGTTGAAAACAGAGCTAGGTGGAATGGGAGGGAAGTTCAGGGGAAGTAACATCATGAATTTATCTAACGTTTAGTACGTTTCCTGATGATACATTTTTTTTAAGTTTCTCAAATTTTTCAAATGGTGGCGCTGCAACGGTACATTTCAAAAATAAATCATTAATTTTGAAAAGCACCTTCATCTTTCAGATTCTTCTTTTTTTCTGTTTTCAAGAAATGTTCCCTTTTTCTAGTTTTTTATTGTCGCTTAAATGCACTCGGATGAAGCAGAAAAAATGTATACCTTTATTAATAAGAAATTCATATATTTTGTAAATAATTTGTCACTTTTGCAAAAAAATTATTATTTTGGTTATAAATTCAACTATTTGATTGTAAATAAACTTTTTTGTTGAAAATTCATATTTTTTGGCTAAAAATTCAACTTTTTTGAAGAAGCATCGTCTTTTTAAATTGAGAATTCAACAATTCAT
The DNA here is from genome assembly GCA_010014905.2 of Druon quercuslanigerum. NCBI lineage: Eukaryota > Metazoa > Arthropoda > Insecta > Hymenoptera > Cynipidae > Druon > Druon quercuslanigerum. The sequence goes on from JAAAKG020146624.1 coordinate 5,690, forward strand.
TACAAAATGAAACTATTTCGTTGAAAACTCATCTTTGTATGTTATTATATATATTGCTTAAAATATTTAGTTAAAATGCACCTAATGTCTTTAACTTATATTTTTTAATCTAAAATTCTACTTTTTTTTTATTTTTCTTTTATGGTACAAAAGTTAAATTTTTTGTTATAAAATTAATCTTCTTGTTTGAAGAATTAAACTATTTCGATTAAAGTTGAACTAATTTGCAAAAAATGGATTTTTTGTAAATGATTCATCATTTAATTAAACTATTTTGTTGTAAATGAACTTTTTTGTTAAAAATCCATATTTTCGGATTAAAACTTTAACTATTTTGTTGACTCTTCGTCTTTTTGGCTCCAAAATTTTACAATATGGTAAAAATTTATACTATTTGGTTGAAAATTAACTTTTTTTTATCACACTTTTGGTTGAATAGTCATATAGCTGGGTAGAAAATTATTCTTATTTACCAAAAATTTATCTATTTCGTTACCGATTGGCCATTTTTGTTAAAAATATCACTACTATTCTTTTTTAATTTGAAATTAATCTTTTATGGTAGAAAAGTCATCTTTCTTAGATTGAAAATTTATCTTTGATGATAAAAAATTAAATTTTTGTTAAAAATTCAACTTTTCTGGTTACGACTTCATCTGTCTTCTAAAAACTAGATTGGCGTGAAATTTCAACTACTTAGTTGAAAATATTACTATCTTTGTTTAAATTTAAATTTGATCTAAATATGATCTTTAGTTCAAAAGGCATCTTTGTAGGCTGCAGATTGAACTATTTGGTTAAAGATTTAATTATTTCGTTGAAAAGTCAATTTTTTAGTTAAGTTTATCTTTTCTGTATGAGAATTTAACTCTTTTGTTAAGAATTCGGCCTTTTTTGTTGTAAATTCAGACGTCTACGGTGAAATTTCTCATTTTGACTTGAAAATTGTAATATTTGGTTAAAAGCTCAACTATTATGTTTTGTTAAAAAGAAGTTTCTTTCGCTTGAAGGTTTGAAAATTCATTTTTTTTGTTGACAGCTCGACTTTTTGGATTCAAAATTCACTTATTTTATGTTTAAAGCGTTTAACTTTGGATATAAATTCTATCTTGCCTACATTAATTTCATTTCAAAGAATTTCTTCTCTTTTACTTTCCGATTATTGTAAAAATAATTATATTTTCGCTGTTTTGATAGAATTTCGGGCTTTGAATACTCATATATTATTTTTTTTATAAATTAATCTTTTTTATAACCGAAGATTATAGATTGTCATGTGAGCACGTAGGGATATTGGCTTTGGTTTTCCCAACCAAATTTTTTTTTTGCAATAGAAGCAACAAACCCGCTTGGTTGAGCCAACCGAATTATTTTGTTTTATCGTTAAACTGATCATAACAAAAAATTTTATGAATTAGAAAAAATTGTTTGTGGCTACACAATTGTCGCAACTTCCCTTTGTATAGCCTTTTCATTACTTAACGAATATCTTTATTTAATTTGTAAAATAAATCACTTTCTGTAAATAGCATCTCCCTAAAGAATTCCTGACACTATTCACAAAAAAATTAAACTTTTTTTTTAAATTCAAGACTACTTTAAAAACTTCACAGATTAAAACGACAATACTTTGCTTTCTCTAACACATCCGCTAACATCAGCCTTATTGAAAACTGTGGCTTAGGGCGTATGTTAACAACCAAATTTTTGTGAAACGAACGAAAATTGCTCAGCAAAAGTATTTTGTTACCGTAACTTTTTTTTCTCAGTGTAAAGAGTGTACCAAGCATTAAAATGATGAAGTGCGTTTTGAAAAAGGAATTGCAATCCGAAATGAATGTAACAACTCTGTGGAGATATATTCATATCGAGTCGGCACATATTAAATATATGCATTGCAAGTGTAAATAGAAAATTAATTGTAACTGTGATTAGACACGTAGACGCCAGTGATGAAAATTACCGTAAATTGTAACATTTCGAAGAGTACATACACAATCTTGAAATGTCGATGGTGACCACATAGAAAGCATTTCTTGCACAAAACTCGGAATGATCATCGTATCTCGTAAATCTCCATCTATGATAGAACGCAGTAGTCTCAGTAGGTTAAGTATAACCGCACTGTATGGTGGTAAATCTTCATTCCTGTATAATCGTTTCTGTAAAGTAATATATGACCCAAAGCCAAGATGTTTTTCGCATACATGCATGGTACCACTCGAAGAATATTTCTCAAAGCAAGCCCGACGTTGTATGAGATAACCCTGCACTGACTTCTCTTCCGGTACTTCAAAAAAAGTACCACTCGATCTTGTACGAACTCGACGAACCTGGTGGAAGAAATTGTATGTATCAAGTTCCAGCCGGACATTGGTTTCTTCGCTCACTTTTCATTCTCGATTTCGTGAATACCTCCAGCAGTCATGAGAAATAACTAGTTTCTTTTAATTAGTTTCTTTTAACTAGTTACTTTTTTGGTAAGGGGACGTCTATTAGACACCCTATAACCTATTGTAAAGAATGTTAAATTCGGTATGCCCCCCCCCCCAAATATATAAAAAATATTTCAGGATGAATCTCATGGAATTATCATTCTACACCGAGTGGGTGTACAATCGTTCAAGTGGAAAATATATAGAGTGATTTATTTTCATTGTAAATTTATAATTGAAACTTGACAGAGGATTGAAAAGCTTGGTTCTCACATCCACTTAATATATATAACTTTTGAAAAAAAAACTAAAGCATCGAGAATTATACACTGACAATCAGTGAACTCGGTGAAAGAGATCTAAATATCAGTCTTTATATTTATAATTTCAATATTTCAAAACATGTAAAACCTGTTCAGCTTGCTTAAGTATAAGATAGCATGATTATTACATGGCAGAGGAATAAGAGTTGAGGTTCGTATACAGAAAAAAATTGTTAATATAATAGAAAAGGTATATCTATTTTCTGTGATTATTTCAAAATATTATTAACTAACATTATCTGGAAAAAGTACCTGAAATGTCAGCGGCTATTACAGAAAAAATTTATTGCAGAAAAAATGTAGAACGGCCATCACATTTCGGTAGAACCGCCCATCAATTATTTTCACAGCAAATCAGATTTCAAGGGATTTCAAAAGATTTGAAAGTATTTACACAGATTTCAAAGGGTTTTAAAGGTATTTCAAAGGACTGCGAAGTATTTCAAGGAATTTAAGCATTTTTAGGCAATCCAACGAGATTTTCAAAAGTTTTTAGAGACTTCATGAGTTCTTGAGTAATTTCAAAATATTTCAGGTGATTACAAGAGATTTAGTTTGAGACTTCAAATGATTTGGAAAAATATCATGGTCTTGGAGAAATTGGTTAATACGATTTCCGAAAGAATCTCAATTCTTTCCAGGGATTTGATCAAATTTTAAGGCATTACAAGAGCTTTACTCAGCTTTCTAGAAATGTGCTTGGGTTTCGACCTTTTAAAGGGATTTTAAGAATATAAAAATTATTTCCACGCATTCTAAGGAATTTTCAGAGATTTCGAAATATTTCAAAATAAGTCACGAGATTTCAACGAATTTCATACAAATTTCATATCGTAGGATTTTCACGAATTTTGAAGAATATCAGGTAATTTGATGAGGATTTCAAATATTTGAAGGGATGTCAAGAGATTTTAGAGATTTCCAGTGAGCTGAAAGTCTTTACCCGATTTCACGGATTTCCAGGTTATTTCAAGGAACTAGAAATTATTTTAATAAATTACCAAAATTTTAGGAGATCTGAAAAAATTTAAAAATATCCCAGGTATTTAAGAAAATGTTTACGGTGTGATTTTAAATTATGCAAAAAATTGCAAGAGTTTAAAGGAATTACTGATTAGAACTTCATAGAGAATCTGCTTTTTAAGGATTTGGACGTGTTTTGAGAGATTCTGAGAAATTAGGAATGATTTCCACGGATTTCAAGGGGTTGTAAGAGATTTTGAAATAATTTCAAATAAGTCACGAGATCTTAACGAATTTTTAAGGGTTTCATGGGATACCGAAGTATTTTCACAAATTTGGGAGGAAGTCGGGGGGTTTAATTGGGATTTTGAAGATTTGAAGAGATTTAAAGACTCAGAGGGGTTATGATGATTGCGCGGGACGATAAGAATTATAACACATTTCAATTGGGTTTTAAAGGTTTTAAGTGATTTTAGGCTTTTTAGATTCTCGATATTTTTGCGAAAATAACTAAGAAAAATTATTTAAAAAAGGGTTTCGTTGCTTATTTAATATACTCTTTCCTGAATTCTCCTCTCCTTCAAACCACCCTTTACCGCAATTAATTTTCCTCCTCTATCCATCGACCAATCCACCCTCACTTCATATACCTTCCTTCCACCTTCCCTTCTGAAAAAAAGGATAAAAGGACGGACCGACGTACAGCCGGCAGTTTAAAAAAGTAGAAATGTGGCTAGGGTATAGAGTAATGTTAACCGTTGTTAACATTACTCTATACCCTAGCCACATTTCTACTTTTTTAAATTGTATTATGGAATAAATTCGTCTAGTGTACGGGGTAAAAACGACTAGGATACGGGGTAAAGTCGATTGAGGACTTCCTCTATTTACCCTTCCCTCACTTCCCTTATGAGTAAAAAAGCTAAGATTGACCGATACGCGAACAGATATCTGATAATGTACCAAAAGTGTTCTTCGTGGTGAGGTCTGTCAGCATACGGGGTAAAGTGATCTAAATTACGGGGTATTGTCAGCTAGTGTTCAAAGTAAAAAAAGGTAGAGTACTGAGTTAGAGTGAGAGTTATTTACAGTTAGTTAGCGTTAGAGGTAGTTGGAGTTTGAGTTCGTTAGAGATCGTTACAGTTAGTTAGAGTTATAATTAGTTAAAGTAAGAGTTAGTTAAAAGTCCTAACTCGAAACGCAGTTTCAGTTGTTCACTTAGATTTTGATTCTCCTGGTTCCAATTTCACTTAATTTATAGTTTAGTAAACACATGTTATTGTAATAAACAAAATGTAATAATAATGATCAGAGAGTCGCAAAAAGAGTATCATCCTTGAAAAAATAATTGCAGGTCCGTGAAAATTTTTTTCCTGGATGGGAAGATAGGGGAGAGGAAGTTTAGGTGGACCCTATAGCCGCCTTCACCCTGTACTGAACCCGATTTTACCCTTTATCCTAGCCCGACTTTACCCTGTAACCCTAGCAGACTTTGCCCTGTACCCTAGCGGACTTTACCCAATTACTGACAGTATCTCGTACATTGGTCGATCTTAGCCATAACCTAGACTTCTTTACCCTATACATTAATCGACTTTACCCTTTACTCTAGTCAACCTCCCTCCGTACCCCAGCCATTAGTTAGTTATATATAACACTAACTAAATAAGTTTAGAGCCTAGGTTAAAGCTAGGGTATGGAGTGAAGTCGACTAGGATTAGGGGTAAAATCGGCTAATGCATGGGGCAAAGACGGCTAGGTTACCGGCAAGTACAGTTAATGTACAAGATACGGTCGGCTAAGGGATATGGTATAGTCAGCTGGGTTAGAGGCTAAATTCGGCTAGGATAGGGGTAAAGTCGGGTAGGGTACAGGGTAAAGTCGCCCCGAACTTCCTTCACTTCTCCTCCCCTAACTTACTATCCCAGGAAAAAAATTACGACTTGCCCATTACTAACGCTCATTCACTTTCTCAAGGATGAGGCACTTTTTGCGACTCTCTGATAATTATTATTACATTTCGAAAATTGCCATTGCATACGTTTAGTAAACTATAAATGATGCATGATTGAAATCAGGAGAATCAAAATCTGAGTGCAGAACTGAAACTACAATTCGAGAGGTGAAAAGATGATTGGATGAAGAAACGGAGGTGCAAAAGAAAGCCGCGAAGTCTGAGTCTCGCGCGAAGGAAGCGGGACACAAAAGAGACGCGCCGCGGAATGGAACGGAACGGAATGCCAGCGGCGTGTGAATTACATTCCTGACACGGGCTAAGCACATCACCAACATAGACCTACCTTACCATAAACTTTTCTCGTTTCTTTTTCTATTCGAGAACCAGAACCGTGGCGAAGATGGCCAGAGGCCTCTTGGTCTCTTTCTACCGATCAACGATTTTTTGCTCTACTTCTCCTCAAAGGTGGCCTCAAATACGCGATGATTCGCCCCCGGTGAAGTAAAATCGATACAATCACCCAATGGCCAATTAAAGTACAAGGTACTGAATTAACAGAACCGAATAAGGAACTCCAAATATTTTTCATTAAGAGTTCATTCTTTTTGATTGGAAAGTCCACTATTATATTTTTGGTTCAAGATTCCTCCGGTTCTATTTGAAATTGTAATATTTGGTTAAAAATTTAATTTAATTTGTGATGATTCAACTATTTTGTTAATGAGTAATTTTTGTTGGTCCAAAATTAAACTCCTTTGTAAAATATTCGTCTTGTTCAGTTGAAAATTCAACTATGTTGATGAAAATTTTAATCTCATTTGGTTAAAAATGCAACTATTTGATCGAAAATTAATCTTGTACAGTTATCATATTTTTTCTTAAAAATTCGGCTATTCTGGTTAAATTAAACAGTCTTGGTTAAAAATTAAACTACGTTATTAAAAACTTAGTTTTTGTGGTTTGACATTTATTATTTTAATTGAAAATACATCTTCTTGCTAGAAAATATGAAAATATTTGTGAAAATTAGATTTTTTAAAACTTTTTTCAAATAGAAATGTATAATATTTTATTTTTAATTGCTAAATGATATCTTTAATTGAAAATAGATCTTTTCTAGTTGAAAATTCATGTATTTTGTTAAAAATCCATATTTTAGTTCAACAATTAAGCTTTTTCGTTAGGGCACTTTCGGTTAAAAATGCAACGGTTTGGTTGAGGATCCAACTAACTCGTTAAAAATTCGCTTTTTCTTTGCTTCAATTCAACTTCTTTGTAATTGAAATTAAACTATTTTTTGGTTGAAAAATAAACTATTACATGTTTTATTTAAGTTTTTAAAGGAACCCAAATTCAGATTCTTTGTTTAAAAAATAAACTTTTTGGGTGAAATTTTGATTACTGGTTAAAAAATTAATTTTTTGTTGTTGAAGATTCATTATTTTAGTGGAATATTTCAGTATCGAAAAATAGCCACTCTATGAAAAAATGTTATGAATCAATATTTAATCACTCTGAAGAGTACATACACTGATGTTAAAATCGGTTCCCCACACAGCCCCTAGGGGTGGGGATGGGGGCAAGTTCGAAAAAAAGTAAAAAAAAAATCGAAAAAAATAAGGGTTCCCATTTAAGATTTCGAACTTGCCCCCAACCCCACACCAGGGGGCGGTGTGGGGAAACTGATTTTAACATCAGTGTATGTACTCCTCACAGCGATTAGATTTGGATTGATAATATTTTTTTATAGAGTGCCTATTTTTCGAGACATTTGAAAGTTTCAAGTTAAAAGAATCAAATATATTCGGGTTTAAAATTCAATTGTCTAATAAAAAATTTGTTAAATTTGGTTAAATATGTATTTTTCAAATTGACCTACTTGATTTAAAGTTAAGTCACTTTGTTAAAAATTCAAATTTTAAATATTCACTTGTTGGTTGAAAATGCAACAATTTTGTTGAAAGGTCTTTTTTCACTGAAAATTAATTTTTTATCCGAATATTAAACATTGACTTTTTGATGAAAATTTATCCTCTATGAACAAAAAATTCTACTATGTGGTTAGAAACTCGTGCGTTTTGTTGAAAATTCATATTTTTTGTTAAAAAAATTACTTTTCTTTGGTTAAAATCATTTTTTATGGTTGAGGATTCAATTTTTTTTAATACATCTCTTTTGGTTAAATTTGACTGGTTGAAAGTTTATTTTTTTAAACTAAAAATTAAACTATTACATTTTTGCTGAAGATGTATCCTCTATAAGCGGAAAAATCACATATTTATTTTATTGAAAATTCGTCTTTTTTAGGAGTAAATTAAGCTTCTGGTATGAAAATTCATCTTCTTGGCTAAAAATGAATAATTTGTAGAAAAGTCATCTTTCTTGGTTGACATTTAAACTTTTCAACAGTATATAAAAATTTTTTGGTCAAAAATTGGACTGCATTTTTAAAAAATTGAGTTTTTGGTTTGAAAACTTAACTTCTTTTTTCAGAATTTGATTATTTTATTGAAACGCTGTCTCTTGCTTGAAGGTTGAACTCTGCGGTTGCAATTTAAACTGCTTGGTTGTAAATGCAACTTTTTTGTTGAATAATAATTTTGTTGTTTTTAAAATGTAACTCCTTGGTTAAAAATACATTTTTTCTTATGAAAAATTAACTTTTCATTGAAAATTCAGATTTTTAATTGTAAAAGTCAACTGTATCCTAAAATATTTGAGTTTTTAGCTTTAAAACTTAAATTTTTTGTTGAAAATTAATCGCTTTCGATAGAATATCTTTTTTAGTTTAATATTTACCTATTTTGTTTTAAATTCAATATGTTTCGAAATTAGTGTTTCGAGACCAGTTTAAGCTCTGAATTCTAAATTTAAATTCCAAAAAATCGACCATTTTGCAATTTCCTTATATCTTCAAAAGGAATCCTGACGAATGTTAGCAACGGTTTCTCCATTGTGTCCTAAAACCTTGTTTCTATCACATAAACAAAGCATGAAGAAGAAGTTGCTCATAAGCAAATCCACGATTTGAAAAGGCACACAAGATCTCCATTGTAATTTTAATGAGAAGAGGTTTCATATTCGAGAAATCTGTGTTTAGCTATGCATAGGAGTGTCCTACTAAAGTGAGTTGGTAACTTGGTAGCACCGATTGAATGCACAATAGTCAGGGATACGTTCTCTCACGGATATATTACCTCTTACTCGTACGGAAAAATCTTCTTCAGAAGTCGTTAACCCGTATTAGTGTCATCGGTCGCAGACAGCAGATCCGTTGTCTAGAGACTGCTTCGGCGAATCGTGAATACACTTCCGTGTAACAGACCGGTATTCAGCCTCAGTCCGGTAAAGATTGCACGTTGCAAGGCTGCATCTACCTATTGAGAAAAGTGGGATTCCCCTCGAGGCTCGCTAGTTGAGATAACGTTGCTTACATTACGATCGATAACATTTCTTTAACCGAAAAGATAACCTTTTTAGAAATTATGGATGACCTTTCCAATTAAAACTTTCCCAGTAAGGGACCGTGCATAAACTACGTCACCAATTTGAGGGAGGGGGGGTGCAAAAGCTACGGTTAGCAACACTTGGAGAGGTGGGGGTAATTTGAAATACCATTTCGAGACAGAAAAAACTGGGATTTTTATTGTAACCAATTTATGGTTGCAAACAAGCTGCATCAAAAAGGTACCTCTTTTGCTGGAAAGAAAACCAAAATAATAAATAGTTTTTAAAGGAACCCAAAGTATGGATTCAAACTCTTCTGATAGAATATTTTCGTCACTTCTGCTTTGACTCACTTCGAAGGTTTTACAAGTTAATGATGCATATCTTACTTTATAATTCGGATTAAATAATATTGCGAGGAGAAAAATTTAATAAGGAAACTAAAATATTAGAGATTAGTAATTCTTGAAAGGAGGATAGTCTGCATGAAATTTTATACATTTTAAGGTTATATTAAGGACCCGACGTTTTTAACTGCGCGTGCACCATAAAGCGCGGGAATATTTAGAATTATATAATATACACTTGCAATATTACGTTATTATTAAATTTTTTTAGGAAGCTGGTCATTTGAGACTCCGGGTTCTATAGCGACGCATAAAATTTGCCTAGCCCCTTCAGGCCGCTCGAGCTGGCCCCTAATGACTTAAAAATCAGTTTTCGAAAATTTAACTTGTTAAAACATCACTTTGTAGAAAATTTTAAGGTGCATCGTTATTAAAAAAAAAATTTGTATCTTTTACCGTTTCTGTAAAAAATCAAAAAAACTTCATTTTTCAGACCACTAAATTTACTAAATATTTTTACTTCAACTCGCTCCGAAAGACAAAGTTCTTTATATTTTAAGATAAAAATTTAATACAATGTTCTTCAAACTATTCTGAGGATAATGTTCAATTAAAAATTTATTTATTTTGTTAAATAAGAATGTTATAAATTTTTTGGCTTCGTTAATCGAGGGAATTTTGAGTAAGCCCAAGCTTCCAACAATAAGAATGCTGAGTATGATATAATTAAGTTTTCTGAAAAGTTTTACCCTAATTGAATTATTCGTTAAAGAAATAGGAACATTCTAATAGCATTGATCCAGTACGTGATAGGTGACAATTTTGGAGTCTCGATCTGCTCGACCACAGCCCTCGCCTCTAGTCTAGAATTATTTAAGTCTATTTATTTGTTTACACTGTGATGTTAAAATTTAAACATCAAACCAAAATCATTAAGTATTTATATCTTACATTATATATGCGTACTTAAAGGTTGATTACAAACATTCAGAAAAGTATATCTAACAACACAAATTTTAAAATATAATAATCATTTTTTAAACGAAAAAATTAATTTTTTACGAAAAGAGATGAGTTTTTAACCAAAATTATGAATTTTCAACAAAAAAGTTTATTTTCAACCAAAAAGTTTAATTATCTACCAATAACTTATTTTTTTCTTTGTCGATTTTGTAGAACTTCGTTTTATTGTTTTTTATTCAAACTAAAGTTGTTATTAATTATACTAATAATGAGATAAAAATGGCTTAGAACATATTAAATGCTTTTTTTAAAAATTGCATGAATAGAGTCCGTAGACAATCTTATAAAGAATATAATAAACCGATACAGGATTATAGAGATTAAATAAACATTACGGCTAACTTAATTTAACTATTTCCAAATAAATAATTACGTCCTAAACTATTCTTTCTACAGTAAATTTATATTTTGTTTCCAAAATTCTATATCCAAAATTTTTTTTTCTTTATTTTCTCTAGTTTACAGTAGTATGCATATAAAATATGCCCTACATTTTACTTATGCAAATTTTTACGAAATTAAAATAATAAAAAAATAATCTTCAAAGTTAATTTATTTATTTTTTATTTACTTTCATAAGTATTGAAATTTTTATCTTTTTAAAGGAAGTGTACGTACAAATACCTTGGTTTTCTTTATCTTGCTAATATTATTAGCCCTATTTTCTTTGTTTTTATTTATTTTTCTACCTTTAGTTAGAGTTTCTATCAAACTCAACATTTACTTTTTAGTTATTATTTTCAATATTTATAGATTTATTTGCTTAGTAACCAAATACAATGTTCTGTAAATTTTAAGAGATGTGTAATACTTTCTCGATGAACGAAGCGTTTGAAAATTGTCTAATGTTATTTTGATACTGATTGCCAAAAAAATGTATAACTTTTTTATTTAACAAAATGAATGAATTTCGAACTAACATTATGTTTAGAACAGTTTGATGGACAGTGTAAAAAGCGGAGCGAGTTGAAGTGAAAATATTTAGTAAAATTGCTGGTATGAAAAATTAAGTTTTTTTGATTTTTTACAGATAAGGTTAGAGATACAACTTTTTTGCCAAGAGAAGAAAGATGGGCCATAAAAATTACTACAAAGTGATGTATTAAAAAGCTAAATTTTCTAAAACTGATTTTCAAGTCATCATGGGCCAACTCGAGCGGTCTAAAGCGGCTAGGCAAATTTTATGCGTGGTTATAGAATCCGGAGTCTCATTTCTATCCATCAATTTTTTTTAATAATAACAAAAGGTTTTTAATATCAATCTATACATCGACATCCACCAATAGCCATCTTTCGGTTATCAACGCACTAAAAAGTAACCCGCAAAAAAGAGTTGTTTTAGTTGCTTTTTAGCTTGAAACTTCAACTTATTTAGTTGAAAATATAACTATTCAATTAAAAAGTCAACTATTCGGGTCAAGAGCTCATATGTTTAATGGTTAAAGAAAATTAACAAATATTCCAGGAAAATAAGGTGTAAATCTGTTAATTTTTGAAACATAAGTTTTTCGACTACCCTCGATACTATCCGTCAGTAGTGTGTGTTTAAAGGCAAAGTGAAAAAATAATTTTATTAGCAAGCAGTTTAGGAATTGGTCATTTTTTTTAGATAATAGTAAAATAGTTGCATAGTTAAAAAAAAGTTTTGGTAGCAGCGTGAACCTGAGACCTAAAGAATGTCCAATGGTTTTTTTTTTTTTTTTTTTTTTTTAAATTGAAAACGAGTACGAAGTGCAAAGTAAAACTTTTGAAGTGATAATATTAACGGATGCCGGACAAGTGGGGAAAGTATTAAATATCAAATTAAATTTGCAGCACTAATTTTAAAGATAGTACCGTTATCACATGAATTGTATTAGTCATTTGTCCTATATATATGTATATATAAATCTTGAAATTTTATTCAGATGGTTCTCTTCTGGTACGAAGTGAACATTCACATTTCAAACTTTTATTTTCAGTTATTAAAGGAAATTATTCATAAATTCTTGAATTTGTACTGTCAAGAATTTATTCACCGTGTTAAGAATAGCATTTTTCATAGAAACTCAAAAAATGTATTTTCGATGAAAATTAAGAAAATTAATCATTAGACAGTATTAGCTTCAAAAGTTAAAAGAATCGAAGAAAACATTAAAAGAATAATGATAGTGATTTAATTCCTTAAAAAAGAAATGATTTATCAGCTTATAAAATTTTCATCCCAATTTAAAAAAAAACGTTTCTTAATTTTTCAATTTAAAAATGGCAAGGAAAGTTGTAAAAAGGCTGATTGCGAAACTCGTTTCAAATGTAGCTACTCTTAAAAAATAATGAAGAAATTCAGCTTTTAAAACCTACTCACTTTTTTCCATTATGCATTTCATCCTGTTACCCACTTCGTACCGGTATTCCCTATTTGTTATTAAAATTAAAAACTTGACGAATCAGGATTCGTGGAACGAGTGAATCCAGTATCCGACTTTTTCATGCCTCGAGGCTTGTAGGAATGAAGTTAGAGTTGTTTCTCGTCAGAGAGGGTAGTTTTGGATCCGTATATAATTTAGATGACGAGGTGAGGTTTGTAGTGCGATTCTTGGCAGTAGCCAAGTTGCACGGACGGTGGTAACAAGGTAAGATAATCACTGTCATCAGCACACGTCCTATCGGGCATGCTGCTGGTAGGACTGGTCTCTAACGAGGAGAAAAACTTGCTCGGTACCGTCAACAAAAAAAAGATACAAGTCCTCGATTAGCAAATGCTTATCGCCCTTCCTGCGCGGAAAAAAGACGTTTACCTACCACTTATGCGGCCACGAAACGTAATACTCTATTGACCAACGGAAATGCACAATTACTTTCATATATATCTGGAATAGTGACCTGTACTGACTCTCACTATCGCGACTATAACTATCGCGTGCACATCCATGAAACTATTTTTTTTCTCAGAAGTACCACCAATCAGTGATTATTACCCACTTTACAATTAAAGTTCTTTTTTCCTTAACGCGTAATAAAAATTACGATTATGAGAGTGAGATAAGAGTACTTGGAAAATACCCTATTAAAGTTTTTATCCATAGTTATTGTGTCTGACTTGGATTTTTGACATTTCCTCACTAACATTTAAAGACTAGCATTTTATTCTTATTCTAAAACGAATTTAGAACCTAATGGTCGAATTTTTAGCTAAAAAGATAAAACTTCAACTGAACCAAATAATTAAAATTTCAAAAGACATTTTAGTTTTTAATTAAAACATACTAGTTTAAATACAAAAGAAAATAAATTTTGTCTGAACAGACGAATGTCCAACATAACAGTCAAATTTTAGAACAAAAAGATTATTTTTTTACGAATTACGTACATTTTCATCAAAGTAGTTAAAATTTCCACAGACGAAGTTAAATTTTGAACCTGTTAGTTGAATTTTTAAACAAAAAGGTGAATCGTCAAACAAAAACAATTGAATTTTCAAGCAAATAGCTGAATTCACAAAATTGATTTTGGATAAAAAGTTGCTTTTACAATTAAATATATTAACTTTCAAGTAAAAAAACGTATTTCGAACAAAAAAGATGAAGTTTCAACCAAATACTTAGATTTTTCTACAAGCAAAGATGAATTTTCAACAAAATAGTCGAATTTTTAAACAATAAAGATTTTTCTTTAATTATCCAATAGTCGAATTTTGAACAAGAAATTATTTTAAAATAAAAAGTTGCATTTTGAAGCCAATAGTTTAATTTTTAAACAAATAGTTGCATTTTTGACCTTCAAAAACTATTTCTTAACAGAAAATGTATTAGTCGATATGTGAACGAAAAAAGTCATTTTTAACAAAAGAGATTAATTTTTAACTAAAATAAGAAATTTTATTAAACAAAAAGAGGAAATTCAACAATTAAAGGTTTTTTAGAAAAGAAAGAAAAAAATTATAAAAATTTTTAAACATTCGAGCCGAAATAAAAATGTTCTGAAAAACACACTAATCCGGGAACATGAATTTAGAACAAAAATGTAAATTTTCAGAAAAATAATTGAATTTGAGGGCAAGCAGACGACTTCTCAACAAAACATTTAAATTTTTAACCGGAAACTATGGTTTTTTAAAGAAATCTGTATTATTATAATAGATAGTTACCCTTCATCAGTTTAGATATCTTTTTTTTAATTTGCAAGACAAATTGTTGAATTTTCAACCAAATTTTAAAACGAAAGCGGACTTTAAACAAAATAGTTTAATTCTTAACCAAATTTGATATTTGAACTAAAACTAGAGAATTTATTAATGGAGATGAATTTTCAATCCAAAAGCATGAATTTCCAACAAAAAAGTTAATTTTCTATCGAAAATTTCTATTTTTTAATAAAAAAGACAAATTTTCGAGCAAGAAAGATTTCAATAAAACCTTTAAAGTACAAATATCACTTTTCAACACAAATTTATTTTTTCACTAAAATAATTGAATTTTCAATAAAAAAGGATGGCTTTTTAACAAAACTGATGAACTTTCATCCAAATAGTAAATTTTTAAATAAAAAATATAGTCTTTAGTGGAAAGCAGCTGAAAAAATAGAAATAGAAATACAAGGTAAATAAATGACTAATAATAATATCAGGGTGGCCGCAAAACTTCATTTTCAAAAATTCCCTGATCTTTTTATGATGAATTTTTCATTTCCCCTCACCAGCAACACGCAAAAACCTGAATCTTAATCTTGTACATGCAATAAAACAATATCAATTTAAAATTTAAAAACTAAAATTTCACAGCTTTTTTTGATAATACCTGACATTTCCCTGATTTTGAGCCACTCTAGGTGTGAATTTGAATAAAATTGTAAAAATATTAATTTAAAATTAATGATTTATTACAGTTTATACTCGGATTGGAATTTGGTTAACATAATTTTTTGATGAGGAGAGTAAAGCGATATTACATTTCGGATAAAATTTCGTTAGAGGAGATCATTTGTCACAATTTGAGGATCCCCCAGCTGTCGCGTGTAGAAACCGGTGTGTGAAGGTGTTCTATTCAAGTGAAACTGGGTCACCTTGATTAGTCTTTCACGACGCACCCAAGTAGACCACTTTTTATATCTTGTCAAAATGATGTCCTGAAATCGAATCGGTAGCAGTGTACAGGTACCAGAAAAGTGAGATAATACGTCGATGTTTTGATGACGGACCACCAAGAAATAGAACCCGATCGATTTTTGTAATCTATTATTACCCTATACCAGTTGACATATGTTGCATGGATCAGTCTTCCAGGACGAGATACTCAATGAAAAAGATTCTGATCAGAGCAACGATATCGGAAACATCTGTAGCGAAAACTAATGATCGGGTTTAACATCCGCAAGTCTTTGAACGCTAATTTATCATTTGCTTAGAAAAGAGCTCTTATCTCAAAATGATTGATTATGTGTCCAAGAGAGATGTAGACTTGATGTAGACTAAAGTGAAGGAGATTAGAGTCATTAGTGAAATACTTGTACACAATGTTCGAGCAAATAAGAATTTCGTGAAATCTTTCAGACTAACACTGGAATGATTTGTGGTTTTTGTCTGGGAATGCACTCTACTAGTAATAACTGACAATGTAGTTCTGACTTTATTAGTTTAGGATTGACTAAAGAAGGAAATGCTATTAGAAAAGTAATTGTGGCAACTAGCTTAAATTGAATTAATTACATTCTTCAATTGTATAAATCTAATCAAGAGTAGAGATCATCCACAAAGAACGTTAGAAGTTTATTGTTCGAGGTTTCCTAACTCTGAGAGACTTCAAAGAGTAGAAAAGGTTTCAACTAATTTAAGGACAATCGAATGAATCTGAAACCCAAGAACTATACATTTCTCTTCCCTTTTCTTTGACGTACACCCACTCAGTTGAGCTAATGTTTCCTTGCGGAAATGAAGGAACCTCGCAAAGTTCCAGGTAAAACGATGGTGACCAGCGAGCCGTGAGTCTATTGTAAAGGCCACGCTAGGCTAATCGAATTGAATGAGTTTAATGCAATGGGTAAAAGATTCTGATTTCTGTGAGGCTAAAGGAAGTGCTCAAGATAAGATCATGCAAAATAACAAACGCGATTGTCTAATTCGATCTTGAACAATCAGGTAAGCAGCAGTGTGGCCGAAAAACTCCTTTCTCAAAGTTCCCTGACCTTTTCCTGATTTTGACCTGACTAATTTTTAATTTTCCCTTAATGTTAATATTTCAAGACCATTATTTTATTCCTGTAACATTTTTAACAAAGAATCTTTTAAGTACAATCTTAAACAATTTTCATTTAAAAATTAAACATTTTCAATTTATTTATTTCGATAAAAAAATATTTTCTAACATAAAGGATAAATTTTCAATACAAAAGAATGAACTTTCAACAAAAGAAATAAAAAGTCACCGAAAAGATTACCTTGGAACAAAATATTTACATTTTTAACATAATAATTAAGTTTTTAACAAAACAAAATGAATTTTCTAATCCAAAAGAATAGATTTTCTGTCTAAATTAACGAATGTTTAGAAAAATGTTTAAACTAAGTATTTAAATGTTCTACGTAATTATTCGCCGCTTCGCAAGGCTACGCGAGTTAACGCCCTCAATGCGAAGCTTGAGCGAACTTTCAACCAAATAGTTGAATTTTCAAACCAAAAATATTAAAGTTCAGCCTGAAAGAGTTGCATTTTCAATAAAACTAAAAACTTAATAAAATTTTTTTATCCAGAAAGATGATGTTTTTAGAAAACAGTTAAATTTTCAGTTTAGAAGTAAAAAGATTAATTTGTTATCTTAAAAGTTAAATTTTCAACAACACAAATAAATTTTTAACCCAATACCTAAATTTTCAACCTTAAATCTATCAAGCGACGAATTCTGAATAGAATACATCAATTTCAAACCATATATGTGATTTGTTAAATAAAAAATATAGGTTCAACCAAAAACGTAATAGTTAAATATTACGTCTAAAAAATTAATTTTATATTTTTAAAATCGCATTTCCAACCAGTTTAATTTAACCTAAACAGTCGAAAATATAACAAAATAGTTTAATTTTTGACCAAAGAAATAAGTTCTTAACATAGAAGATTAATTATTTTAAGAGACGAAGTTTGAAAGAAATACATGAATTTTCAAACAAGTAGTTGAATTTTAACCTAATAAAGGATACATTATGAACAAAAAACTGGAACAATTAGAGCATCAGATAAAAAATTACTTTTCCACTAAATGCGTATCTTTTAGATACGATCTTCTTAGAAGACAGTTAAATTTTTAACCCGAAAAGTTGAATTTTTAACCACAAAAAAAATCCTTAAAAAAATGTAATGGTTGGTATTTGAACCAAAAATTTGATTTTTTCACCAAACAGTTAAAGGTTCAAGCAGAGAGTAATTTTTGACAAAATAAATTATTTTTATACAAAATAGTTGACTTTTTACCCTAATAGTTGAATTTTTAATCTGAGAAAATGAAGTTTTAACAAAAAATGTAATAGTTGCATTTTAACCAAGAAAGAGGAAACTGAAAAACAACATGATTCGTTTTGTATCAGAAAAGAGAAGAATCCCGAACAAAAAAGATGAATTTTTAACTAAAAAGGAAAAATTCATTTTTAAGAATTAATTTTAAACAAAGAAGAAAACTCATTTTCAACCTCATAGTAAAATTTGAAGTGAAACCTTCAACCGAAAAAGTAAATGTGTAACAAATTAGTTCTACTTTTACAAGTGTTATTAGATTTTTAATAAAAAATTTCGGTTATTAACAAAATTCTTCAATGCCATGAAAATAAAATTATTTAACAAAGTGGTTCAACTTTCAACTGAGTAGTTTAATTTTTAACAAAAAGGATTAATTTTTAACGCATAATATAAATACGTTAAAATGATTTTTCATGAAAAAGTTTATTTTCTGCTAAGATAGTTGAATTTTCAACCAAGAAGGATAACTTTTTGGCAAAATATTTTTAAATTCAACCAAATAATAAATATTGCATCTGAAAATGTAATCATTAGAAAGAAGAAACTGTGAAAAAATAGAAATAGGTAAAGAAATGGCAGACAAGAATATTGTATCAGGGTGACTACAAAACTAAATTTCCAAAATTCACTAATATTTCTCTTACTAATTTTTATTCTTATGGCCATTAATATTTCAAGACGAGAATCTAAATCATGTAACATTTTCAACATATAATCTTTAATAAACAGAACACAATAATTTTAATTTAAAAATTTCGAACTTGTTTTCGTTTACAGTTATCTAAAGTGCCTGTTATAGAAATTGTCTCATTTAGCAGGATCTTTTCCAAAATCATTGGCTACGTCAGGATAAATGAATTTACAGCTGAATGATTCTATTCATGAATATAATTTCCTGGTGCTATTTCTTCGACAATAAATAATATTAGATCCCAGATTGACAAGATAGAGTACTAATGTCCATAACCATGAAATATGAAAGATAAGACTAAGAAAATTCAAGTCATCTTTTGCCTTTCCTTTTCATAGATCGATCATCGGAATCTCGACAACGATCTGAGATCCACGATCTGGGTGTGTAACAACTACAACTTAAGAAAAATTTAGATCTCCACCCGCAAGTATGTTTCCCACGAATCAGGCGGCGAAAGGGTTGAATATAGCGGTCGTTACCGCGCTACCAACTATCCCCTCGATTACCGATCCTCGGACGTGACTCGTGAGGTGACCCGATCCATTCACAGGTCACTCTATCGATTTCGTCCTTCCTACCACTTATCAAAAAAAAACCTCGTCTATTTTAGAAAGTATCCTTCTGTTTACCTAAATTTCCTACCTAAAGTTTTGTTCTAAAACTTCAAACCAAATAACCCCCTTTGTTAGCTTCCGTCAGGTTCGATCCCTCCCCCCTTATTTTACGTAATTTTTTTAATCTACCTTTTACTTGTAAATTATTTATTTAGGGTCCGTCTAAAAATAATTTAAGATAATATTTGAGAAGGTGGAGTTTGGTAAAACCTTAATTTTTCTTATGAAGGAATTACCAGACGATGCGAACATTTTCATACGTTTTTGATAGGTGCGATAAACGAAATAGCACCTCGAGGGTATAATATATTTATTAGCGATTGTCACTAACATTTGTTATGGATACATTTTTTATGTATATATATATATATATAAAATGCATGTTAGAGATACGGAATTTGGTGTCATCATTTGTTATGATGATTTCAGTCCTCACATTCAGCATTAAAAAAAATTTACTTTTCGAGACTTAATTTTCAGAAAATCTTTTAATAAAGTCAGAAAAATCTATTTATTATCACAGACTGTTTTCAATGGACAATATAGCGAGAGTGCTCACCCTGGCATCGGTCGTAGTTAGTCTTAACACAAATCTCGATCATTTTTTAATAGTTCGCTTCTTCAATTTTTAAAACTCAAATACTCATAAAATTGCGAAAAAAAATTTCAGAAAATCAGTATGATGCATGTCGTCTTATTTCCTTTGATAAATAACATCCTTGAGTAGCAAGTGATTCTGTCACTTGACCATGCCTGTCTGATTTGAAATAAATTCGAAGGACATTTTTACCTGCATAATTAATTATTGTACCACTTATAGTAAAAATAAAAGAATATACTTACCATAATCATTGCGACTCATTTCAGATGTGTTTGAGACAATATAATATTGATTATTATCAATAATAATAAATATCAAAAATGTATTTAATGTTTAATTTTTAAGTAGCGCGAAGTAAAAAACATTATTATGTTACATCTTTTTTTGGGAAATAAAACAAAGTTGCGATATCCTATCAGTGTAACCAGTGATTTTGTCAGTATTAAAAAAATTTTAATATTTTGTTTAATTGATGCAAGAATTGTAGCGCTTTTTTATGTACAGTACATTTTCTGGCAATAAACTACAATAAAAATAGACATTCTTTAAAAAATTAATTTTCGATGAAGTTAATATTTTTTTAAATATCGATTTGGCTTTTTCGGCTTTAAAAACAGAAAATTAAAATCAAATAAAAATAAATTCCTAAATTTCAGTGCTAATATTTTTTTTTAATGTTGTCATATCAAACAGCACATTCTTAACAAGCCCTAAAAAGTACCTCCTATTTTTTCTTGATCTAAAAAAAATACGTAGTTTTAAATTTTCGTTTTACATAGGAAACTGGGTACGGTCTATTTTATTGGTTTATTCTGAAAAATTTAATTTTGAAACCTTACCCGGTTTTCATTAACCTGTATTCAATTAAATTTCTGTCGATCAGCTCAATGCAATAATCACTTCAAATATTTTACTAGTATTTTTCGTGAAATTAGTTCTGTTCAAGTGAAAGAAACGCATTTCTATTTGGCTAAATGTTAACAATTTAAAAAAATAATTCTTTAGGTGACTTCAAAATTGTCACCAAGTATAAAATTATAAGTATTAGAAGGGTTTTTTTTATTGGTCAGCAAATGTACACTGGCTAAAGATAATATCCAAAGAATTTGAAAAATCATAGATGATCCTGAGAAGAGACCAACACTTTTCCAAACATCCAAAAGACAGATTTCAAACACGCATATAGTTTTTATTACTATAAAGTATATAAAATATTCTAAGAAGCCAAAACATAAATAATAATACAAAATAATAATACAAAATAATAATAAATACTTACCGGATCCTGACAAGGGTCTTTTGAACGCATTTGCACTTTTTTCTATTTTTTTTTTAACAAGAAGTTTTTTTTGTTGACAATCTGCACCGGATAGTTTTTTCGACTTTCTCGAGATTTCATCTTATGCGCAAATACTTTATTATTCTTTTGTGGGTTTGAAAGCGATGAGCAAAGGGCATAGTTTTCGAAACGTTTTTAAAGTGGGAAATTGAGAAAAAGTTGATTCTGGATAGGGAAATTCGAAGAGAGGGATGGAGACGTAGATATCTTGCCCTTCTGAGAGCTAGATGATGTTTAATACAAATTTTAGTTTTTGTGTTAGTTGGCCAAATGTACATGATATTGGGTAATACTCAGTCTAAGGCCGTGTAACGACTGTAGTAGCTGATCAAATCAGTCCTGAGGTCAATATTTTTTCACCCATATTGAAAAATAAAAGTTTAAATAACGTGGAACAATTTTTCGGAAAATATTAATAAATATTAAAGGACCGTTTGTGCCAAGGCACAGAGTTAAAGGAGGAAAAAAGTTTATTCATGAAAATAGGATTTTAGGCTTCACGACAGAAGTTTGAATTCTATCTTTCTCTGTCGGTAATTATGCAATCTGTATTGCCCACAGACCCGTAGAAGTTCGAAGTTGCCTATTCGATGCGCTAGTGCTGCTCTGAAGCAGCTGATACGTATGTCAGACAAAATTCTTTTATTTGCAATACCAGTGTACGCATTAGATTCTGTATTATTTGTGTATAATGTTTGTGAGCGATTTTTGTTGTTTTGCCCCACTATGATAAATATAAACCTCAATACGAGACCTTTAACAACACTGAAAATTCCAGCCAGTGTTCTACTGCACGGTCGGTACTTCTCCAAATTATTATTTAAAAAAATTTTGTTTTTACAATTCTAATTATTCAGAACCAGAGACACATTCCTACATGCCCTCTAATTATCGTGCCAAATTTTCAACACAATGTCTCATTCCGTGTGGACGTAAGTTGGGAAAGAAAAATACCAATATAGCTTCCACATTTTCTTTCATCAAAAATTTTTTTTTCCAAATTTCATTAGAAAAATTAAGGTTTCACCAAACTCAACCTCCCAAAAGATTTTCTTTCATTATTGTTAGACGGACCCCAAAAAGGTACAGAAATATTAGTCTTGTATAATAGATAAGACTTTTTTCATGTGTCTGTTATTAACTCAATCGTTGCATCTTTTACCCACAAATATTAAATTTCTACCATACAAAGATGAGTTTTCAAATCAAAAAGATGAATTTTAAGTAAATGTTAAATTTTCTGAAACGAATACAGTGAAACTCTTCTATAGCACCAATTTTGCGGTTGACGGTGGGTGGGAACTAACTCATTATAGCCCGCTCCCATATTGTTTGTTCACGCCTGATTGCTCGGCTAAGTGACAACCGCAGACCCCCGTCAACCCGCGCAGTTCCTGTTTCACCTTTCTGCGGCACGACGTCAATTCTTTGGAGGGCTATTGAAGGGTTTCACTGTAATTAAAGTTTTAATCCCAATGATTGGTTTTCTAACAAAAAGAAAGAATTTTCAACAAATTAATTAATTTTTCTGCCAAATAATTAAATTTTTTAAATAAAAACGATCAACTTTTAATAAAAAATTAAAATAGTTACATTTTCAGATAAAAAAATTAATTTTTAATAAGAGGAACGAATTTTCTACCAAATAGTTAAGTTTTGAAACCCACAGACGATATGTCTACAAAACAGTTGCATTTTTCACCCGAAAATAATAATTTTAACCAAAAAAGTTTATTTTCATCCAAACAGTTAAATTTTCAACCAAGCAGTTAAATTTTGAACAAAAAATAAAGTAGCTAATCAGTTCAAAAATTTAAATTTTAACCATTTAAAACAAATTTTTAACTTAAATGATGAATCTCCAACTACAACAAAATCAATTTTTAACAAAACAGTTCAACTTTCACCTCAGGAATTTAATTTATACCGAAAAAGATGAGTTTTTAACGGAAAATGTAAAACTTAATATATTACCCGAATACTGAGCCCACATAAGATTTTAATTTCAAATCAAACATTGTTTTATTAAAAATTATCTTTTTAAGATTCAGAATTTTAATTAAAAGTTTGTTTTGCTTGGGTTAACTTTGTTGAAACAGACTGAAAAATATGTTTTGATTGACAATTAAACTACTGAATTGAGAATTAAATTACTTTTAAATTCATAAGACCCAGTCATATTTTAACAAATCATCTCACGTACATTTTTTTTAAATTCTCGACCGTTACAGACAAATAACATTTCATTAAAATACCAGAAATCTTAGATTCCAAAAATGTTATCAATTAAATTAATCTTCATTGATTATATTTTTACTCCTAAATTTTACAAATATATTTTTAAGTTATATTTCAATGAATCAAGAGCTCAAAAATATATCATTCTAATTTTTATCTGAATTTTTTGTACCTTGTAGAAAATTCCCCGAGATTGAAAAAATTCTAGAGAAATTCGCAATGTGAATTAATTTTATTTGAATCACTAAATCTCATTACTTATGAAAAATATTTCGTCATTTATGTGTAATTCATAAACATTTCTTACATAGAATTTCCTAATTTCTTGGATTGCAAAACTTTTAAGGGTTTTCAAAGAATTTTGTAGGCTTTCAATACATTTCAAGAACTTTTTCAGGACAGTAATAATATCTTAAATATTTCTATTGATTTTAACGGATTTCTAGGGATTTCGAAAGATTGATACACGTTGCCACGGCTATTTAAAAATATCCTCGAAATTATTTTGCTACTATCTTTTTCAAATTTAGGCTACTATGGACATTATTTTGAATTTCTGAAATGAGTGCGAGGTCAGAAAAGCAAAACGAGAGTACCTATAGTGTTGAATTTACTCATATTTCAAAGGAGGTAATGAATTTTAAAAGCAGAAATTGAATAATCATTAAGCAGTCACTCAATTTAGAGTAAATTTCACATTGAACCTTGAAACATTAATTTAAAGTCTAGAAAATAGAACGGTTTACAAAATAAACAGTTTTTGAAATTGGGAACGTAGCCTGTTATTCATCTTCTTTAATTTTTCATTTCATTCATAAAATTGGAACGTCACTGAGCTTTTAATGAAAATATGGCCTGGTTTATTTCAACATAGAAGGCCGTTCATTTTGAATCCTTTAATATGAATATGAACCAATTTAAACTACACTTTTAATTACGATTCCTCGAACTCTGTAATGCAGCTAATTTGTCACTGATCAAAATCAGCTCGAAAATGTAAATAAAATTCAGTAATCATATTCTTTGCGAATGTTGCGCAAATTTGAACGACGGAATGTATTAAAAAATTCAATAATGACACGTTGAATATTGCTGCCGCGTCAGAGCGGCATTGACGAGAAATTAATTTCGCGTCATACTCTGATAAAATCAACGTGGATGAATTATTTATTTATCATGAAGAGGGTTTCTGGAGCCCGCGGATATTGCGAAACGCGGACATACTTGAATAACAGATACCCAATCGCGACCCTCTCTCGTAGAATTATTAAAATCCAAAACGACCCACTATAGGATGTAGGCTGTACATACAGGGCTCATGGACTCAAATCCTATATATATGTATATATGTGTACCTATATGATATATGTATATACCGGGTGGCCGCTGGGCAAAAAAACAATAAAGCTGGGTCATCATCCGAACGGCATTTTCCCTCTTTGGCTTGCCACTTGAGTCTACACTGGACCATAAGCGATACGCTCTCCATTCAATTTAGATCCCACTTATGTACTATATAGCGTCCAGCCCTACGTCACATTTATTTTATTTATTTAATGTAAGCCGATACCTCCGCTAACCTCACGATCTTCTTTCCCTCCATATTGCAACATGCGCAGGAGACACATTTGAAGTAGATAACCAATATTTTTCTGAAAATGGGCTTTTCGCATGGAGTAATTCACAAAACACGAAAATCATTTCTATTGATAACAACAATAAAGGAAGCATCTAGGAGGGGGGGGGGAGTGTCTTAAGTTCCCGGAAAATGTATCGCGTACACCGAACTCTCGCTTTCAGTCCTGTGTCGGAGATTCTCTTTAAATAGCCTTGGACTGAA
Source organism: Druon quercuslanigerum (assembly GCA_010014905.2). Lineage (NCBI taxonomy): Eukaryota > Metazoa > Arthropoda > Insecta > Hymenoptera > Cynipidae > Druon > Druon quercuslanigerum. The sequence continues at coordinate 30,995 of JAAAKG020146624.1, forward strand.
TTCGGGGGATCGAAACGTAAACAGTCAGGGCCGCCAGAACCGTTTCCAAATGGAATATATCCTATTGTGTAATATACTTTACTCAATCCTCGCGCACTGCGGAACCTCCATTGTGACTGTCTCAGCCCGTCTCACCCTTCTCCCTTGGGAAACTGTGGGCGCCAGCAGTTCTGGAAAGACCCACAACGAGGGGACTAAAAGCGATAGTTGATGGTATTTTGTGAATGGTCCCCATACCAAATTAAAAAAAATCTAATGCATATTTTAAGAATATTTGTTCGAAATTTCATGTTTAATATAGTAGAATAAAAATATTGGTGACTCAAAACCAGATAGCTAACTCTCTACTTGTCTCCCAGCTTCTTCTTTAATTCCTAATTTCTAAGCCTCTTACCTTTTTTAATTTTTTTTCTGCTATATTTCTTTTCTTGAAAGCTATTCAATAGAATAAAGTATTACAAAATCTTTTTAAAAGAAAAAGCTTCTTAATAAATTTATTTTCTATTTTTTAGCACTAAATTATCCATGAAATTTTACACGAAAATCTTCAATTTCCATTTTCTATGAAAAGCCAATTTTAGAAGGTTTTCTTTACTTAACTTCTTGCCATGTAATCACAAACGATATTTCTTAAAGTTATTATGTATTTTTAAAGAAACATATATTGCTTTCTTCTCTTTATGCATATTTCAGCAAAAACTCATATGTTACAGTGCGATGCCGTCTCTTATTTAGCTGACCCATATCTCGGGAGCAAGTTTTTATTATTTTTATTATTTGGAAAATAGATTTTTAGTCAGAAAAAAACGATTTTCAAAGCCCCTACAATTTGTACGTCCAAATTCTTAAATAATTTACTCGGAATTCTTGTTCTTAATTCGGAAATACTTCAGCTCGGACGTAAAGTTTTGGTTTATCCTTAAATGATGATTTGGATTTTACAGATTGTTATTTTTCCTTTCTAAAAAAATCCAATTTTGTTGTTTATACAGTTTTGTACTTCAACCCTCCATTTCAGATCAACTTTTTACCTATCAAAAATATAAGAGCGTAGTTGTAGCTGATGGAAAACTTGGAATTCGGGGAAATGTGAAGGTTTTGAAGAAAATATTGCGAAAGTCAGGAAATCTCTATACATGAGGTAATTTAAATAACTTTCATCGATAATAAATTTTAGTTCTTTCAACATCAATTTGACATTTTTTATACTGTTTATTCAGAAAACACTCTTATGTTCAAAATGTTACAAGAATAAAAAGTTTCATTTTCAACCAAAAAAAATCAGTTTTTGAACTAAAAAAAAAGACTTTTTAACAAAATTGTTTAATTTTTAACTAAATAATACTATTTTTAATTAAAACATATACAGTTATGCGTAGGGAGCAATCTCGAAACACCACTTTGAAGAATATTATGTCACGGCGATTCTGGTCTTGGAATATTATTGGTCGGAGAGAATAAAAAATTTACCATAGAAAAATTAGGAAATTTTGAAAATGAAGTTTTGCCTTATTGCTGTACTATTATTATTTGGTTCAAAATTTCAACTAT
>JAAAKG020146625.1:0-10629 GCA_010014905.2 Druon quercuslanigerum
ACTAGGGACGGGAAGATAGATGAGGAGTTAGATAGACACATAAACGAAGGTAAGAAGGTTATTGGTAGAGCAGGCCCGCTTATCAGAAGTAAAAAGCCTGAAAAAAACCTTGGATACTATTGGACCCAAGTGGGGAACCTCATATGACGACTTTGTGTGGATCTTCACTTGGGGTGATTGCTAGAGAGAGTGATCAGCAACTTGGGTCACATCAGTGTTGCGGAATGAACGTGTTATTTAAATGAATAACAGGAGAATTCTCGATCAACCTAAAAATTCTATAAACCCTTCCTCACACTACTCCCTTCCCCACTGAGCGAGTCACGCCTAGCCTGAAGGGCCTAATGGTTTAATGGTGTAATAATAACTTTAAAACCCCGCATGTTTAAATAGATTTAAAACCCAGTAATTATTAATAAAATAAAACCAAAGCGGAAATTATAGAGAAAAAGTTTTTAATTTTAAATTATTAAAACCGACCTAGAATTTTAGAAAGATAGAATAGGATCGGGTTAAAAATAAAGGAAAAATGATATTTCCGAGTACTAAAATTTAGTTTGTAAAAACAGAAAATTGAAAAACTAGAAATAAGTAAGAAAATGAAACCTGACAGTAAGTAAGACAGTAAGTCATGTCTTCCGATTGCCTTCAAATTTTCAGACATTGTTTGTCTATATGATAGTAATATAGCTACCAATTTATAGACTTTCAATATCATCCCTCCTCGAACTACAGGGGATGACATTTGCATCCCCCGGGCAAAACGGGAATTTTCAAATGGTCATAACTTCCTTTCTATAAATTTGAATGGAAGTTTCTGTGAACGATTTTTGAAGGGGTTTTTCATGTTCTTTCATTCGGTGAAATCTATTGTTTTTAATTTTTTCATTTTTAAAGACAAGTTGCCCTGTAAAATGTTTATTTAACATCTTCTACTCTTCGGGCAGTTTTAGTTTTTTTAAAAGTATTTTAAACGAAAGCTTGACTTTTCTCCGATAAAAATATTGTTTAGCATTTTGGGACTGAAAATAGTTATGTAATTATGCGAAGATATCCGAGCGAAACCCTTGCTCGCGCGCTTGGACAGGTTGGCCAGTCCTGCCGGGGACTTGTTCGTATGCATGATTCTACAACGAAGCTGCACTAAATTCATTATAATTGATTTAATTTACCTTTTTTCGCGCATTGCTTGCTTCTCTGAACTTGAGGCTTTTTGACTCTCTTCAGCAACAGATCTTGTTCTGTTGCGAATGAAGTTTTTTTCAGTTGCAATTGTCTGTTCTCATTTGGAATAAATGAGTGGTATTTTAGAGTGCTGGGAATTGTAATTACTTCAGTGAATCTAGTTTCTAGTTTGTTGATCATTTCTATGTCATCTTCCTTCGATCCGAAAAGAATTACTGTTTCCTTTAAATAATTCTTAGCCCATTCGAATAACTCCACCGCAGTTAGGATTGGATTCTGTGCTGAGCACTGCAAGCTAGCTTTTGTTGCAAGTCTTTTCAAATTTCCACCAATTCCGCCACCTGGACCTTTTCCATGTGCAGTTGCCTGGAAATGGGTTTCTGCAGAAATTCCAAAATCTTTTTTGTGATTTAAAAGATTTATGAAGGCATATTTATTTTGAAAATGCTGCCCAGCTCCGTCTGTCACATAATAAATTTTGTTAACAACGCTGAATTTCTTCTTGAGATACTCGTTGATGAGCTTTTGAAATGTGTACACAGCTACAGTGTCATGACTTAAAACAATCTGACAGTGGTGCCGTTCGATACGATACGTCTCTTGATCGTGTCGGGACCGAGTCGGTTTTTTCTCGGGTCGAGATCGTGTTTCCGATACGCGTGCTCGGTTTTCTCTCGGCTCGACTTTGGCTCGGGAAGTCGATATATCGGCTCGGGATCGTGTCGGGTTTTCGATACACCTTCGCCAGATTTGTCTGTGACGTAGCAAGCAGCGGTTCACAGTAGGGTGAAATGAAAAATGATGTTCAAAGTGACATACAGAATGCAATAATGCACCGATTTTTTATTAGTTTTTTTTTAATTCAGGACTAAATTTTCTGGAACAAGCTGAGAGTGGATTTGTGTTTGTATTCTTTTATTTAATTTTTATCTTCAAGCAAATAGCAGAAAGTGTTGAATTTTTGCATTTCATGTTTTATTCCCGTAGACAAAATTGTTTTTATTCATCAGATCACTTTGATTCAATGCAAGGCGATATAAGAAAGAAGGAATGAAATGTTAGCTTGCAAACTTAATTATTATTAGCTGATTATAATAACAAATAATCCACATTAGGAATATTTGTTGTTAAGGTATGGTCCTGGTATAAAATTGCTTGATTTAATTGTTTGCATGATAACCGGCCATCAAAATAAAAAATTAAATGTTATTATTCACTACTATAAACAAATTCTATGAACAATCGTACATAACAGAAATTAATAGGCAGGCATTTTTTTTCTTCTACGCTTATTGTAATGATATTACCGATTATATTTTCTGTGAAAATTATACTATCCATTAATATTTGTGTGTTTGATAATCTAAATATACGAAACAGTTTCGAATTTTTAGCTTTTCACATGCAGGTTCAACAAATTTCTCATTCGGAATTACTTCATTAGAATGCTAGGCCATTTATACATACTTTACAATAAAGAAATGTGTATGAATAGAAACTTTAAAAGCATCGAGCCAAGTCAATTTTCAATTCACTTGTGTAGTTTTGAATTAATTTTTGAAACTCTAATTTTAACTATTATATTTTTAGATGAAAATTTGACTTTTTCAGTTAAATAAAAAATTCAAATACTGGGTTGGAAATTCATGATTCGCTTTTTTTATTAAAAAATAATTTTTTCACTGGAAATTAAAGTATCATTTGTTGAGAAAAATTTATTTCTTTTGTACAAAAAGAAGATAAGAGAACAATAATCAATTAATTATTGTCTGACAAATAATTCTTATGAACAATATTAATATTGATAAAAAGCGTATCTATTTTGTTGAAAACCAGTTTATTTTAGATGGAACTTTCTATTATTAATTAAAATATAAGTATTCAAGTCAAACACTTGTCATTGTAGTTGTTGATTTGTAGCCAAAAATTAGTATTTCCAGTTGAAAGTTCAACTAATTTAGTTTGCAATTTGATTCTTTAGTTGACATTTTAACTATATTCTTAAAAACACGTTTCATTGTTTGATAATTAATTTTTCCAAACGAAAACTTTACTACAGGTTTCTAGTTGAAAATTTATATATTTTAGATTCAAATTTAATTACATAATTGATGAAACATTCGTTTTTTTGTTTCGAAATTGAAACTATTCTCTTAATGAATTTTGTTTTTGGTTCAGCAGTTTCTAGCAAGATATTGAACTTTTTTCCATATCTATTGTTAAGAATTTGTCTTTTTAATCGAAAATGAAGTTTCTTGGTTGAAAATTCCACTCTTCTTTTAAAGCTGATGTGCATTGTTGTACGTTCATTGTCTGTTTTACAAATTTAACTATTACTTTAAAAAAACGTTCCGCTTTATTGCAAATTTATTTTATTATTAAAAATTGAATTCTCGCACTTTAAGGTTCATCATTTTATTTAAAAAGTAATTTCTTTAATTGCAAGTACTAATTTTTTTAGAAATTAGTTTTTTTTATTAGAACATTAATTTTTAATTGAAAATGTGACTGTTTGCTCCATCACTACTTGCTTGAAATTTCAATTCATTCAACTATAATGCCGAAAATTTGTACTCTGAAATTTTGAAGAATCAATCGAATGCATTATATTTAAAACATAATTATTTGCTTCTTTTAAATAAACAGTCCAAAATTGCCACATATTAAAAAATATATTCTTTTTCATTTAAAAAATTCTAAATTGAATGAAGGTTGAAAATAGCCAAAGTACAAATCTTCCACTATGGGGAAAATAAATTTCACCATTTTCACTCTAGCCATAACCGGTTTAGCCAAGCAGTGGTGGAGTCAAGGGGGCCGATATATCGACTTCCCGATCCAAAGTCGAGTCGAGCTAAAACCGTCACGATTCACGCCCGATACCGGAGGCTGGGATCGACTCGAGTTCGCGTCGAGATCGGAAAATATCGCTCGACGGCATCACTAATCTGACATGATTGCCAATGTGAAATACTTCAGTTCATTTTCATATTTTAATAAATTAATACTGTAAATATAGCTGCTTGATTATTATTTCAATGAAAAGATTGTGCAGCATTTAAATGATGAAAACATAATTTTCAGCAAAGTCAAGCAAAATTAATTACTCTCCTTCTTTTAGCATAAATTTAAGTTTAGTGAAGAGTGTTTCTACGAAAACATAAGCGTCTGCTATTTCGGTCTTTAAATTGCTTCTAACAGCTTGCTGCCAAACTTGATACGTCACTGTGTCGAAACTGTTCACGTCCAATAGATCAGTCAAGTACTTTTTAAAATTTTCAATTTCAGGATAAGATTCACATCCGTTAAAATGACAAGCGTCAGTGGGTTCACTGCACATGATTTCTTCAAGGCAGTCATGATAATCTGACAATTGTCTGTCAGTTCCCTCAGTTAAATATTTAATATCAATCGCATTCAACATTAACTTTACATTTTCATGATAAACGCAGACACAAACATTGTGAGTTCCACTTGCTTCAGCTAAAACACAGTGCTATGGTCTTAGTTGTGCGAATTTGGAAAATCGAATCTTCAGATTTTCATGTAGGGCTACAAATCTAGCATATAATTCTGAAAGATTGCACAGAATCAGTCTCTTCTGTACGAGTACCATATAGTTTTTTGACAGATATGAAATCTTTATTACCTGGCATCTGTCGATTATTCTCGTCATCTTCGTACAACTTTATTATTAAATTTACTACCTCTTTCGCTTTTGTGGCTTCATGTTCAGATACACCGAATTCTCGCATGATTTTTCTGCGACTCCAAGACTCAGTCGCAAGGGCGAGTAGACAAATATTTTCATAATATGAGTGCCCTTCTGCTCTAATTTTTCTTTTATTTTATTCGGGACTTCGAGACTCTCTAAGTGATTTTCATCATTGCATTCTTCTTTTTCATTTCTCATTGGCAAGAAAAAATGTGTGTCCTCATTTATCTCGTCCTCAACATTAATATCCGGCGCTTCTATAACTCTGGATAGCTGTAAATTGAGAGGAGTTTGCCTTTCGGCAAATGAGGAAACACTATTTTCTGATTTTCTGTTAGAAGCCTCAGATGAATTCCTCTTACATGGTTCTCCGGACGGAAAGGAATTGCAGATCTGCTGCGAAAACTTTGCATCAACAACATAGTCAGCGCTGCATGATCATGAAAGGTCTTTAGGGATCTCACTTTGCTTTGAAAGCAGCGATTCGCAAAGACACTTGAAAACGAAACGCAAGAAATCACAGAAAACACACAAGGAAAAATTCTAAACAATCTACATTGGCTGCTTTTACCTTGCAGGAGAGTTGCATAATGCAGATTTAAGCCTTTCACAAGTCTGTTTTATGTGACGGTAATGATAAAAATATACAGCAAAACCTACAAAGAAACATTATGTAGGGGAGAGGGGTGAACGCTCTCTTAAAAAATACTTTTGTTCCCTAATTTTTTTATAACTATATGCAAAGATTTCGATGTATTAAGAACCTATGAAATTAATTTTTGAAAACTTTCTGTACTAATGAAAAGCATGTTGGAATGTATCGAATTTGAGCGGCTTGTTCTGGTTCTGATAGAATAGGCGCTCCTCTTACATAGCCCCTTTTTTGGAGTACTTCGGATGGTTTCGCAGACGTTGATGCGAAAAGTGCGACAGCTCTGGGTGTTTCTCACAACACAGAGCATACAGTCGTGCCAGGTAATTCTCTCGTTCAGGGGTTAAACTCGCGTCGTAGCATTCTAACAAATCGTGATTTTGTCGCTCCGTCCACCTAAAAGTCCCAAGATTCCGCCGATCCATCGCATTGACTTCATCTTCAATGGCTCCCCCAGCTCTAGAGTCGTCAGTATTGTTCGGTGACCCTTTGTCGGGAGCCCTGCGCGTTCTATTGCTTTAAACCGCACTTACTACAACTATGTTTGGTGTTATCATTGTTGTTCCCACGAGAAGCTAGGGAAAAGGGTTCGTCCATTCTTGTAGAGCCCCGCATACAAGGATAAGGCTGCGTACTCTCAGAGGTCGCCCGATATCTCAGTGTCACCGGTGTAGATACCTCACCTAAGTCCCATTCAGCTTTCGGCACGGGTTTCACACCTCCGCTTGAGGGTTAATTCCTTCGGGACCACCTCTGGAAAATTTTCCGCGACTGCCTAATAATTTTTAGTAACCAAATTCAGCAGAAACCTTTGGTTCAGGGACCCTCTTTTCACAACCCGAGGACGCGTTCGATGGCTTTGTCATAGGCCCTTCAGTTTGATGTATATATATTTTTTTTTATTTGTCTAGTAGATACTTAGTGTAATTGGACATTACATGAAATACCTTGATAGTTCATAAACTACCAGCTGGTCGTATGATAATCCGCTTTAAAAACTAAAAATGTCAAGAATATCGTTTTCTTGGCTAAGTTAAATAAAGAAGAAATGTTTGTTGAAAGAACCCTATTGAAAAGTACTATTTACACTAAAAGGCTTTACCTATATTTTTTTTAATCTTCGTCCATACTATAACGACACCATCCATGGACCATTTTTCACGATTGTCTATTAGTTTTTAGCCATATTGTTCCGGATAATACAGGTCTGTTTTCTATTTTTGTATCGTATCAATGCTATATGCTCCGCGAGGGTTTCTTTCTCTGTCTTGCCCACGCATAGTTGATACTCTTACCTTTTCTACCTAGCATATTCTTTCTCCACTGGAGGGATTGAGGTGGTGTTTGCCAGGCGGCTTGGAAAAACTCTTCACAAATTTCGCAAAGAAACTTCATTAGGGTTTCAATACGAAACTTTGACTCTTTTACGAATAAATTAGGCGCATAAATAAGGGTAAGAAGGTTATCGATAGAACAGGACCGATTATCAGAAGTAAAAATATATTAAATAAACCAGAAATGGCAATACATTATTCTATACTTGTACAGACTGCGCTGTTTCAGCGAGACAAGAAAATGATAAAAGTAAAATTAACGCGATTGACGTGAAATTCCTGCACATAATATACGGGCAAAAACACTAGTGGACAAACCGAGTAACGAGATAATACTCAAAGAAGGTGGTGCAGAAGAGCCAATAGTTGCCACATGTAAAAGGAAACGGTTAAAATGGTTCGGACATGTTACAAGAATGAAAGACGATCGACTAACGAAAAAAGTGTACCAAGGTGTAAATAGCAGTGTGTTGAGAGGCAGATTGCGGAAAGAAGGGTTAGAATGTATGAATGAAATCCTAATTTGAAGAGACATAAGGAGGCATTCCGTGGAAAGAATGGTTAGAAACTGTGAATGAAAACCTAGTTAGAAGAGACATAAGAAGCCACAGAAACACGAGTGCTTGCATGAAAAAATGCATCGACTTGAAGGAAGCTAGAGAAGTATGCCAGGACGGAAAAATATGGTAACAAAGAGTTATTAAAAGGAGTATCAGTAGAGTGAATAACGCCTCAAACAAAAGATCTAGCATACGAATGGGCCCGAATGTGGTAACTCACGTGACGACTTTGTGAGGCTTTTCACTTGGGATTATTGCTAGAGACATTAATCAGCAACCTGGGTCGGATCAGTGCTGCGGAAAGAACCTGTTACTCAAATAAGTAACACTATAATTTCATATCAATCTATGAAACGTACGTCTATTTCCACTCATTACTCCCCTCCACACCGAGTCAGTTACGCTGATTTTGAAAGTTTTTGTGCTTAACAGATGATTAACGTGATAAATAATAAAATAAAAACATTACGTGCCTCCTAAACTACGGCCCAAGACAGATTTACGTGTAGATTTAGTTCCTCAAAGGATTAATCTTACAATTTTATCTATATACTGAATAAAATAAATAAATAGAGTCAGCCTCAAAGAACGCATCAAATTTAGTATGGGATTAATGCGTAGTAATTAACATTCAGTAATTAATTAGTAACTCTTGTGCATGTTAAGGTAGAAATAAATAAGGAAAAACTATGTATATGAGAAATAAAAAACAATACAAGTGAAATGATGCCAAAGCCTCAATCGACGGAGACAAAAGTAGGTTCAAATAAAATAGCTTGAGATTTGTCCGGGTTAAGAGTAAGCTCATTCTTCTAGGCCCAGAGGATAACGCGATCGATATCCTCGTGAACTATAACAACTAATCTACTTAGCGAAGAAAGTGGTCCCGATAAGTAAATTTTCAAATCATCAGCATATCTGTGGTAGCTGCAATGTTGAAGTTCTTTTGCAAAGTCAGAGGTGAACAAACTAATGAAGAGGGGAGCCAGAATGGAGCCGTGAGGAATCCTACACTTGACCTCCTACCATTTAGAATGCCCACCACTAATATTTATAATTCTGTGAGAACGATTATTAAAATAAGATACATTTCAATTTGTGTAGGAGTAACGTGTGATTAACCATATCAGAAGCCTTCGAAAAATCAAACAATACTACAATCGTGATCTCCCTATTGCCCATTGTTAATTTGAGATCCGTCGTTACGTTAATAACTCACGTATATGTTGGAGTAAAGACATTTTTTTCTCTTACATACATGTAATGCCTTGCAAATGTTTCCAGGCATCTATTTTTAAATAGGTTGAACAAGCACCCAAGTTTTAATAATAATAAACTATACATTTTCTTTCAATTATTGAACGAAATGTGGTAAAAGTACCCGTTTTATGGGCATAATTGAAAGACAGTATGTATTAATGTTATTAGAAGTTGTTTGAAAAAAATACCAAATTTAATTTCCCCGAAAAATATTAATAAGTTAGGAAATTATCTTTTTTTTATTGTTTTTACATTGTCAAAAAAATAACTTTCACTTTTCCATACACATGTCAATATGTAGCAGAATACTGCACGAGGTCGAAAGAATAACTGGACGAAGTCAAAAGAATAACTTTCGTTTTTCCATATACACATCAATATGTAGAAGAATACTGTACAAAGTCAAAAGAATATCTGATGGGCTCCTTTAAATGGTTGAAGAGAAGCAAGCCTCAGGTCTCACGATACAACGCGTGTGTCAGGGGCTTGCATTACACTTTCGAGCCATGGTTTTACTCGACTCCCCATATCGAGGTCTAAGATGTTTACACATCAAAAACTTAAGAGCTGATACCGTTATACGCTCATACGACAAACAATATGATAAATAATATAATTATATTGGTTGAATTCGCGGAGAACGTATCAAGTATTTTAAATCAAATTGTACACAACCTAATCGTATACATATAACAAAACCAGATTGGTTCGCAGTCGGCAGTCTCGAAGTTCGTCCGACCAGAAGTTTCGACATCCTGACGCCAATTAACGTAATCCCTGCAGCTGCAAGATGGATTTCCTTAAAACGCAGTTGCAGGACACTACAGCCCGATGGGAGTCATATGTAGACGATCACCTCTTGCCCAATATAGTAGATGTTGCCACCAACACAATTGCGCGACATGTTATGGCTTCCAGATTAAACTCGTCCACATTAAAAATAAAATAAAAAACTGAACCAAAAGGAACGGTATATGTTTTAATCTCCTTTTCAACCCCAGGAAATTGTAAGGAAGTTTGTAACTAATTATTCCTCAATTTTATAGGAATCTTCCAAAATAAAGAAATAATAAATAACAAACAAAATAGAATTCTTAAGCCTAACAGGCCTGTGGTCAAACCTCGCACTTGTGGAGACCACCACGAAGAAAAGGTAAGTTGTTTATAAGCGAGTAAGACAATAGACATAGCCATGTAATGTGCAGTCGAAACTGCCACAGTATATGATCCTACTACTGGCCAAAATTTCATTGAAACGACTGAGAGTTCCCTCAAATCATAATAAGACGTTTCGACTACACTCCGGTCGACCTTTTCAATACAAAGATGGTAGTAAACATAACGAACAAAATTACAATATAACTAACATTGGAGAAAATTAAAATACATACCTGTGTGTTTTGCGGAATGTTTGTTTAGTTGTAAATAAGATGTATTTTAAATACGTTAGATTAGAAACTAAAAACTTAAAAATTCAATTAGTTTGAAATAAAATGACATAACTATAAAAATATTAATAAGCACAACCTAGCCAATAGGGTTGACACAGTTTTTATAATTTAATATAAATATGCACATTTTCGGAACTCCGTTCGTTCTGTGTCGTGTCATAGGCAAAGTGCGATGACAAGCAGTGTGGAATGAGAGGCATACATGACGAAGCAGGGATGGTAGGTTGATTGCAACGCAGGTAGCATAAACATATTTACGGTTTACAGTCATAAGATACGAAGATTTACATTATTAACGATTTGTGTATAGTATTAGACTATTAGGGATGCCACTGATATCGTCAATATCCAATTTGAAATTAACGTTGTTATTTTTCTTGACGTTTTGGAACATTTCCAGAAATAGTATTTTGTAATAAGATGATTCTTTAGTTAAGATACTATAATTATCATAGTCAAAATTGTGTTTATA
>JAAAKG020146626.1:0-10629 GCA_010014905.2 Druon quercuslanigerum
GTCCTAGAATTCTTCAATTCCAATTATGAAAATCGTAGTTTCTCTTGATTCAAGAATTGCTAGCGTTCTCTCTATTTATTTTTATCGAATGACATGAGGCCCGAATTAACGAGATTCGGTTGAGATGTCACTTTTCAAAGTCGAGATCACGCTTTCTTGAATCATGAAAAACTTCCACTTATGATCTTTTTAAAGGGAGTTTCCTTAATTATTGTTGGAGATGGGATTCAATTGTTGAGCCCCAGTGTTAAAACTGGGTGAATAACAATTTATATCCTCGTCTCTCCTGCATAGTTGAGGCTTCCATCTGTTGAGATCAAGAGAGCCGCTATCAGTTTATGTTGGCATTTAATATAGCAACTTTATAATGCACTTTATAAATATTCTCTTTAATTCACACAATCATTACGATTAAATTGCAACAACCTTGACCATTCTAGACCGAATGTATAACCTAAACGCACTAGAGTCTACACTAAATTTTTCAAAGGAGATTTTCCAATCTTCGAGGCGTCCTCGAGAGCCTTTCTATCCTCAGTGGGCTCACGAAAGGACTGATGGACCGAGTTTTCGCGAATCGCGACTGGGCCTTGCTTCTTCCCAGACCCGCAGCTCCCCACTTTTCATTATTTAATTGCGTGCGCAATTATTGATCCATTAATTTTCTTTCCTTCCTTGGTTGATTTCAAGAACTCGCTTCTTTCCATCCTTTTATTACCGACTTGTATAATGTTACATTTGTAATTCTGAGTCAATTTTCTCAATGATTCTCAACCGTTTCATTATATAGATTTGTTTTTGAGTAGTGAGCCACTTCCTGGTTTATATCCCTGACCTCAGATCATAATTTTCAGTATACCCATGGCCTCTGTAATACGTGTACATGGCGTTCGACCACAATAGATTGGTTTATATTAGAAAAATATTAAACCGAGACCATGGGAAAAACTCATTTTTTTAAGGTTTTTTATCATATTATATAACAATTTATGAAATCATGTACCTTCTTATGTTTTCATCGAAAGGGTATATAATCTCTTATTTTTAAGGTAAGAAATTTTACATTATTATGTTTATAATTATTTTTATTGTACATATGAGATGTAATAAGAGAATCATCTTTAACAGATTTCTTAACTGATGAGGTCCGATGTCGACGAACGATACTAGTTCTTATTAAAATAATAAACACTACGATCAGTAGACAAAAACAGTCACCATCTTTTTATTAATATTCATCTGGTTAAAAACCTTAAAAACAGCATACATTTACTATTATTATTCAAACACGTAATGATTTTATTTTTCTAAAACTTTAAAGAGGGAAGTTTCAAAATCTAAAAATTCTTATTTCAAAGAAATATATTTTTTTAATTAAAGCAATTCCTGATTTGAGGCAAGGAACTTTAAAAATGTGACGAATTGTAACCTGTATCAGTTTACTTTAAATGACATATTTTGATTTTTCTACTACGTATTTCACTAACTTAGGTAGGTGATCTAAAATATGTTTTACAAAGGTTGATGACCTTTATTGAAGTTCCAAGATATATCAGACTTAAATACTTTTTTATTTCTTCTGTGGTCATTGTTCTAACCCCGGCGCATGGTAGCCAGGAGAATAAGGCATTCCAGTCTGCGAGCTCAAGTCTGCAACAATAGACAGGGTTTTATATATTCTTAAAGTAGACAATCGTATGTTAGAGAGTGTGGTACTAAGGTGGTCCAAAAATGCATAGCAATATTTTTTTGCATGCTAGAGGACAAATACCCCCCACCCACCATTTTATTCTAAATTCGAAACAAGAAATTTCGTTCTTTTCTTATTTTTGTTAGTTTTAACATGTGCCGGTCTTCACTTGAAGCTTCCCATTCAAAATGCATGGGGAAAAATCACTTTTTTGAGTTTTTAGCATAACTTTTTAGGGTTTACAAAGTGTAACCGCAAATAATTGGGATCTGCAGAGAATTATGCAGAAAGTAATTTCATGTATCAGACATATGGGTTTGACATAGCTAACAAACCGCCACGAGTACGTGAAAAAAACCCTTAAAACAAAAAATTTCAATTCTTCATGAAATCAAACTTTGGAAAACAGTATTTTCGTCTTTTATATACTTATAATTATTAATATTAGCCTATTAAAATACTTATTATGATTGGTTAATCAATTTCTAATTAATTAAAAAAATGGAGTTTATCAAAATAATTTTGTTTCTAAAATTCCTTTTTTTATTTATACATTATTTCTATTGGTCTAGTGGAATATTTATTAACAATTATTTATTAATTTTAAATTTTTTAAAGAAAAGAAATTAGTTTCAAAAATTATTATTAAAAAATATTCATATTTCCTCAGAGGAATGTTTATCAACATTGTTTGATTAAGTTTATTTGGAATTTTTTTTATAGAGATGATTACTTCTGGTCTACTGAAATATTTAACAACATTAGTTAATTAATTTTTGATTATTGAACTAATAAGTTGTTTACATAATTAAAAATAAATAAAATAATAATGATAAATATTACACTAGACTCACATTAATAATAATTTGACGAGACTAATAGTAATAATTTTGAAGGAAAAAACCAAATTCATTTTTAAAAATTATTAAAACAAATTACAATTGTTTGAATAATTAAAAATTAATTAGCGAATGATAAGAAATTGTCCAATAGACGATTCATGAATAATTGACAATTATGGTTTTAAGAGTAGTTTTCAGGTACTCGTGGGGGTGTGTCAGGTGTGTCAAACCTATCTGTCTGTTATAGAAAATTATTCATTAAATATTTTTTTACTACCTCCTATACTTTACCCACAAATTTATTAAACACAAAAAAAGGAGTCAAAAACCTAGACAACTGGGGGGGGGGGTATAGCTGAAAAACTATAGTTTCAGTCAGGTATTACAGAATCCGTACATCGCACTGTTCTCTCGTTAATAGAAGCGAATTAAAATGGATACCATGATATACAATCGTATAATATCAGATAGGATGGGATAGAATCGGTTACAAATAGATAGGGTAATTACTGTATATAATAGGTTATAAAATCATTTGTCGAAGGTGCGGGTCCTTGAATTCGATACAAGTCACGCTAAGTGAGTCAATCCTGGAAAAGCCCTCCCAGCATAAGTCATTCAAGGAAATATAATCTTGAGGCACCGATCTTCCCCGAACATCACTTACGAAAGGCATTGCCATTTCGGGAAATCTCTATACATGATTCGGAGTGACAGTCTAACTTGCGAAGGCAAACTGGTACGTCTCTTTTGAAATAAGAAGGCTCCATGGACAACCGTTGCCAGAAAAGTTCGTGTTAAGGTGCTATTAGACATCCCTATAGGAAGTTATTTGCCAGAAAGGCTTACCCTGGGAAGACCTCTACATTTATAGTTAAAAGAATCTTATATTTCTTGCAAAGCAAAAAGTTATATTCTGTAAATACTTGAACAGCAATGACGTTCACTTTGGTGTCCTGAAGCATCTCATGCTTTTTTGAAAGCAGAAGATTAGTTCCTGGAAAGGCTTGTCATTGGCAGGCCAATCTATTCGTACTTCAGAGCATTTTTTTTCTTTCAAGAAAATGGGAAGTGATTCATTATGAATAATTTTTCGGAAGAAAGCTGTTCCGTGCTGCCTCGAAGTATCTCTTTTTTTTTTTTAAATAGGAATCGATTGTCTAAAAAGATTTGACCAGGGATAGAACTTTCTAATTATACTTAAATCAATGCATGTGTTTTCTTCTGAAATGGAAAGCGATTTCATAGGATAAACTTTGTCGAGAGAGCTGTTCAATGGTGCCTCAAAGAATCTTATGTTTTTTGTAACTAAAAGTGATTAACCGAAAAGATTTGACCCGGGAAGACCAATTAAATGGTGCTTTAAAACATCGCATGTTTATTTCTTTTTTAGGGACGTGGGAAGTGAATCGCTGGTTAGAATTGCACAGAAAACACTTCTTTATTGGTCCTTCGAAGCATTTCATAATTTTCTTAAAGTAAGCAGTGATTTCCTTGGAAAAACCTTGCCTGGAAAGTACGTGTAATGGTGCTTTGAAGCATCACATGCTAATATTAGAAGTAGAAAGTTATATTCTGGGAAGCTTTGTCCAAACAAGAACCGTAAATTGTAGTGTCGCAGTAAATTCGTTCTTTTAAAGGTGACAAGAGATTTCTTTGTCCCGGAATAGCTGTACAGTGGTGCCTCGAAGCATTCCTTGCTTTTTGATAGTGGGAAATGACTTGCTGAGACGACTTTTCAAAAAGGCCTGTTTAATAGTGTCTCGAAGCAGCTGAATTATTTTTGTTTGGACGTGACGGATTATTTTTAGGGAAGAATTATCCAATATTACCCGAGCCCCAAAATCCGGATTCATAGATTAAGGAAGAAATTTCTAATAGGGTCCTATCCCGAATCATTACTGCAAAGCATTGCAGGGGAAGCCTTGTCCTAAATTATTGTTTTTTGTTTGGTGAAAATTTACATGAGGGAACAAAAAGAATGTATAGAGATAATTTAAAAAAGGCACTTACTGATAAAATCAGAAGTTTGTAATCATTCTTGAAGAGACTAGGTTTCCGACAACTATTAAGATTAATTTCAATATTCGTAATTAAAATTAAGTTTTTGCACACAAATTGTACTCAGAAGAACTAAACCGTATTTTAGAATATAAAACAGCATTGCATATTAGGATAGTGAATCACAACTCAATTTACTTTTCCTAAATTAAATAAAATTAATGAGACCTATTGTAAGTTGTAGGCAGCATTGAAAGTAATATTAAAAACACGTGAATGAAAATAATCATAAGTAATCGACAAAGTAAGGAATCACACATCTATGAATCTCAAATCAAGCAGTAACTTCATGAGTTAAGCAAAATAGTCATAAGCACGATAACAATATTACTATCATTAATAACAATATGGAGGTTACCTTCATTTAGATTAAGGATTCCAAAACACTTTGGGATTGGTACATTTTTGCCACAGGGAGCTTCCTGGATTTCTTCTGTGCTCATTTCTTTAACCGCACCACTGTACATGTTGATTTTTACCCGCTTTCGAGAGCTAGTTTTTTTATACAATCCACGAAGTCTTTTATTATCGTACACTATTGCAAGGACATCACCATCGGATGTTGATAATACAGTTTGCACTTCGGTTGGTAAAGGCATAAGGACCTGACTTTCCCCTAATACCTGAATAAGTTTATTGTTAGGAAAAGCATATCTTTTAATTTCAAATGTC
This sequence comes from Druon quercuslanigerum, assembly GCA_010014905.2. NCBI lineage: Eukaryota > Metazoa > Arthropoda > Insecta > Hymenoptera > Cynipidae > Druon > Druon quercuslanigerum. The sequence continues at coordinate 5,266 of JAAAKG020146626.1, forward strand.
CGGGTGGGATTCGCGTCAGGAATAAGCCGAATAAAATTTAGTTGCTCCAGTGTATATTTCAGAAAGTAAAAACCAGAAGATCTGGTAGGAGGAGAAGTCGACCTGGAACGAAGTGGAAGCTGGGCATGAGAAGACGACCTGCTCGAAGAACCCGGATAATGATATCTGGCAGGAGAAGAAGAATCTGCAAGAAGAAATGTAGCTCTACATATTTTTAAAGTAAACAATCATATGCTGGGGGTCAATCCTTAATTCGAAAAATATCTCATCCCTGCAGTTCTTAGTGAAATAATTTTAAAATATGGTTTAGCTAGAAGCGTGGCTTAAAAAATTCAACTAAAGATAACCTATTATTTTGTTTGATACTTTATAAAGTAGGGAATTTTAAAGTAGTAGCGAGGGGTGATAAATAATTTTGTTTTTAATTGGAAGAAGCAATTCGAAAATAAAAATATTGAAAATATTCCGTATAGAATTTAAGTTATAGGCCTTAATATTAACATAATGTAATTGAAAGCAGTTTTAATCGCTTAAGGATTAATTCTAAGCAAAATTGACTAAACTCCGGGACAAAATGATAAATCTTCATAATTGAAATATGTAATAATTCTTTCGATTACGAGGAATCTATGAGTTTCATAAAAAAGTGGTTGGTGTTATGCAAAGGCGAAAGTGAGAACCGTATATTTAGCGCGGCGTTGACAGTTTTACACCATCAGGGCGTCACGTGCACGCCAGGCGCTTAGGTGAAATTAATAAATTTTTACTACCGCTTCTTCTTGCCGTCTTTTTCGCCATTTCTTAAACTTCTACTTAGATAGAACTATAATACGTATAATTATAAAAAAGAAGTAGCAAACAGCATTAATATAAAAGCGCCTTCTATTTCATACGAGGCCAAGCGCCTAAGCATCCTTTAGCTTTTATAATTTCTAGTCAAAAGTCTTAATGGTTGAATAATTGTCAGTGCTATTTTTTCCATCTCCCACTGATTAATGATTTAAGATTTTTTCAGATGGTATTGTCTGATTTTTAGAGAGAAAAATTAGAAAAGTAATAAAAAAAATGTATAGTGTCTATAACAATATTACTACCAGTATTAATAATATGGGGGTTACCTTGTTTTATATGTAGGATTTCAAAACACTTTGAGATTTGTACATTTTTTCCTAATGGTGTTTCCCTGGTTTCTTCTGTGGTCATTAATGAAACCGCACCGCTGTACATGTTTACTTTTACACGTTTTTGAACAAAATTTGATATTTTATACACTCCACGAAGTATTTTATTCTTCTCCACTATTGCAAAAATTTCTCCATTTAACGTGGATAATACCGTTTGTTGTTCAGTTGGTATGGGCACATGGACTTGATTTTCTCTTTTCACTTGAATTGCTTTATCACGAGGAAAAGTGTAGTTTCGAATTTCAAATTGCCGGGACGGATTTGTATGGGGAATAAGGCGAATAAATTTCAGGTTTTCAAGTGTATATCCACCTAAGAATGCAGGTGAAGGACTGGCAGGAGGAGTAGTGGACCTCGTACGAAGTTGAGCCTCGGCATGAGATGAAGACCTGTTCGAAGAACACGAAGTTTGGTATCTGGCAGGAGAATGAGAGATTTCGTAACGAGGCACATCAGGTCCTGTGTTCGAAGTATGTGAGCTCAACTCTAAAACAAGGAACGTAGGTTTACATTATCTTAGAGTAGTGAATTGTAGACTAGTGAGAATAAATAAATAAATGACTACTGTAGGGCAGTGAGGGAATCATGTATTGTCATTTTAAGCTGATTCAACAAAAATTTTAAATTGCAAAAATCAAAATCAACATACATTTAAATACGCTAATCGAGGTTCTACTAATTTACTATTATACACTGAATTAAAAGTTTTATAAATAGCTCATTTTGGCATTTTTCAAAGAAATAATTAAAAATAACGGACTGTAAATTTACGGGGCCCAAAATTTCGACGATTCACCTTAACCGCTAACATTCAAATGTATATAACTTCTTATACAGTTTCACAATTTAACTTTTTATGAGGCTTTTAGAATGGTATGTTAACGAGACTCAAAATAACAATAATCATCATACAATGAAAGAATTATTTCACCTTCACTTTACGTTTAAAATGCAGTATCATAGCTTTCTTTCATTAGGCTAAAAAAATATCTTTGTGTTTTCTTTTGTCGAAGATGTCAGAGCGAAGATCGGATGGTAAGTATTGATTGGGTTTTAAACGGCCTTAAGATCGTAGGTACCTCGCGTCAACTCGTCGCAGTATACCAGACGTGCTATTCTGTCTGAGGTGTTCTCATTGTTAATCCAAATGATTTATTCAAAAATATTTTTTATTTCCAATGAATATCATACTGCTCCTGGTAAGAGACTGAAAACTTTGTTTCATTACGTAAAGACTGTGCCGGTCACACCAAAATAACATTTTTTGTAACCTGTCTGGAATCGACTCTGATTTTGGAAAATTATTTGTCATCTCTACAGGATAGCATTTTCGCAGAAAGAATTATCGCGATGAAGATAACAAAGCGCACGTCCAATTTAATTAAAAAATCATATTTGTAACACCTCTGCGACAGGCAGGGAGACTCACCAAAAAGCATCTCAAAATGTAACAAGCGAGTAGAATCATTAACCGCAATCGCTTATTTCTTTATTATTAAGTAATATTTTCCTGAAGTATATCATATCAAAAATATTATTCGGAAGATATATGCATCGTTCTACAAATATAAAAAAATGCGAAGAAAATGCGATGTCCGTGACACGCAAACAAGAAGGTCATTTTGATAAAGTATTAGAACCAATAAGATACTGTAGCACATATGGTAGCGATGCTATTAGTTGACGCGAGGCTCCCGTACTCTAATGACATACTACCCCTCAGCCACTTATTTCTGCTCCACTTTCGTTTCGGGGTTTTTGTATAGTAAAAAAATCAAGATTTTTTTTAGTTTACTTAACAAAATATGGAAGATGCCGCATTACGAGCAAAAAAAATTCTTCAAAGTAAAAAATGCAGGTAAAATAATTTCTGTCATGTATGATGATTATTTTTATTGTAAACTTTGTTCAAAGAACCCTTCAAAGCCCTTGTGAAAAGAAATTCTAAAAAAAATTCCCTAATTTTTTGTTAGTTTTGATTTTAACAAAACCAAAAAATCACTTTTTTGAGTTTTTAGAATAATTTTTTAAGGTGTGAAAAAAATGTGACGAGAAAGAAGGGGGGCTTGTAGAGATTATCCAATAAAGAATTTCATGTTACAGACATATGGATTTAACAACCCTAACACACCACCACGAGTAACTGAAAACTACCCTTAAAACCCAAAATGTCAATTCTTCATGAACCCGTGCTTTTGAACACTGCATTCTCGTCCTTTTTTGATTCGGATTATTAATCTTGAATTAGTAGAATAATTATTATCATTGGTTTATTATTTTTTATTATTCAAATAAATGGATTTTGTTTTAATTTTTTTTCTCCTAAAAATGAATACTATTAGTCTATTGGAATATTTATTAAGATTTGTCCATTTATGTTTAATTGTTTAAACAAATGATACGTGTTTAAATAATTAACAGTTAATTAACAAATGATAATAAATATTTCACTAGACCAATACTCCTAATTTTCAGTAAGAGAAAGACCAGAATACAACTGTCAAATAGTCGATTCCATTTTTCTAACCCTAGAAAATTATTTAAAAAACTCAAAAAAGTGATTTTTCCTTGAACATTTTATGTGGAAAACTTCAAGTCAAAACCGGCACCTGTAAAAATAAAAAAAAAATAAAGATTAGGGAATTTCTTTATTCTGATTTGGAAAAAAATAAGGGAGATCGATGCCCGCCAAAAAAGCGTTTTTGAGCCACCCAAATGTACAATTGAATTTTAGTGGACGGGGTGACTAAGATAGGATAAGTTGGAATAAGATAGGTGACAATAAAGTTTCAGGAGGGGAAAATTGGCCAATTTTATCCCATTTAAATTGTAGGTCTTTATATTAAGAGGATTTAATTGAAAATGCACAAAATGCAAGAATTTGATATTTAAAGATGACGAATGAGCAACTTAAATCAGTTGAACAATATCCAGAGCTTATTTATTAATCTTTAAAATTCTGTATAGCTTAAGTTAAAAGATTTTTTATTTTAATATTGCAATATCATATAATGGTTTATAATTTAGCAGATTTTCAGAACGAAAGGAGAAAAATTAAAATGTTAAATTATTTTTTGCCCAAAACGAGAAAATTCTTAAAATAAAATTTTTTTTTTTGAAATATAGCCTGTAATTTAAAGAATTTTCCGGTTTGAAAAGAGAAAAATTAGAAAAGTATTTAAAGAAATATATCACACGTGTCTGGATCAGAAATTAATTAACCAACTTGAAATATATTTTACGTATATTCAGATAGTGAACCAAAACCCAATTTACTTTTAATAAATTGTAAAAAAATTCATGAAGTACAATTTGCGTTTAAAGCAGAATTTAGAGTGAAATTAAAAACCATAAAATTCAATATTAGAGATTACCTGTTTCTATATGAAGAATTCTAAAACACTTTGAAATTGGCGATCTTCTGCCTAATGGAGATTCTCGGATTTCTTCTTTGGTCATTTCCTGAACCGCACCAGTGTACATGTTTATTTTTGCCCGCTTTTGAGCTCCAGTTATTGTTGTATAAATTCCACGAAGTCTTCTATTATCGTACATTATTGCAAAGACTTCTCCATTGGACGTTGATAATATAGTTTGTTCTTCAGTAGGAATAGGCTCAAGGACATTCTGTTCTCCTTTCAAATGAATTAATTTGTTGGGAGCGAATTTGTATCTTCGTAGTTCAAATTGCCTGGACGGATTCGAGTCGGGAATAAGCCGAATAAATTTAAGGTTATCAAGTGTATATCCAATTAAGGGTGAACCAGAAGGACAGGCAGAAGGAGATCTGGACCTGGCACGAAGTGAAGGTTCGACATAAGGAGCAGACCTGCTCGAAGAACCCGGAGAGTAACGTCTGGCAGGAGGATTCGATATTTCAGATCTAGGAACGTCAGGCCGAGGGGTTGAAGTCTGTAAGCTCATCTCTGCAACCATAAACATCACTTTATTTTTTCCTAAAGACATTGCAAAAGCGTACGTTGCAGAAAGTCACTTTGTAGCAATCACCAATGTGGCATATTTTATTTTCGATAAATTAAAAAATTCAGGAAGAACTAGTAACAATTTGACAAATCGAAACTAACACAATGTTTTCTATTACCTTGTAACGATCTGTTTTACCCCCGTTAATAATTGTCTCACCGGACGCTTCAGTCAACCAGGGTTGGGGATTTTAAAG
>JAAAKG020146627.1:0-10629 GCA_010014905.2 Druon quercuslanigerum
CCCTAAATTCTTACATTTTATTTTAATTATAGATACAGAATAAACCAAATATTGATATCAAAAGTCTCTCCGTGCAGGGGCCCCCTTAATGTATGTCTCTTGCCTATTTTGTTATATGGTCATCGTCGTCGAAAAACATTATAAAGATTTTATTTTTTCCGTGAATTAAAATGCAGTTTCTTGAAAAAAGTCTCTTCAATTTTTATGAGGCTTTTATACGATACTTCTTTTGTATATTTTAATTTCATTTGGTAACACACATCAGCATTATTAGATGTTTTGACTCCAAAATTTAATATTCTTGTTTTTACAAGAAAATAAACATAGGTATTTTTCTCTATTTTTAAAACAAATTTTCTTGTAATTACATGTAAGAAACGATTGTTATTTATATATTATTTATTCAGATTCTCTGAAAAAGGCACGCAGTGACACCCAAAACGTCAGAATTTTATTAAACGAACTTTCAAGTACTTTCCTTTTTATTCTCGTAACCTAATGAAGACCGTAAGACCTACAAAAAATTCTTACTCATATTTACATTGACGGTCGAAGAAAGGATTGAGTTGATTCTTATCAAATCTACGTATTAATATGGTAAGTATTGTACGGCCTATCAGCTGCGTAGCCAGGATTTTTTTTTCGGGAGGGTCTTTGATTTTTTTCGGAGTGGGCTTCGTGCTTATGTATAGGCAAAGAATGAGGAAAGAGGGGATTTGAAAAATAAAAACACTTAGTTTCAGAGGGGGCTTGAGCCCCCAAGCCATCCCCCTGTTTAGGCCGCTGCAACTTATTATGGCTTTATAGAACACTAATATTAATCGCATAAATTTCTTATTGAAAATGACAATATCTGCAGATTTTTGTAGACATTTAAAAACTATCGTCCTTTAAATATCGAGATATAGAGAAGAAATTATTCTACACAGCAGACGTCGAATTTAGCAATAAATTTTTGCAGGACAAATTTGCAACAAATAAGAAAATAACTACATTACCGGTGCTTACCTTTTACGAACTATTGCCTACGCCCTTATTCGCAAATATTCATTATTCTTAGATATCGAGATAGTGTACTTGGAGAGATTCAATGTACAAATATATTAAAATAGAAATTATTCTACACGACAGCCCTACCGATAGAAATCTCTGAAGATTCACTGAAGATTCCTCGGCTCAGAGAAGCTTCAAAGAATATTCTCCGTAGACACACATGTGGATATTTTGAAATGTCCAGGTAGCTCTTTTAAATGGTCTGAAGGTTTTAAAATATCCTTTACGAAATTGAAATAAGAATGCGATCATAAATAACAAGCAGAGAAGCTATTTCAATAGAGTAGCCGACATTCAAGGGTCCCTTGTTAAGCTTTTGGATTAAAATTTAGAAATAGATTTAAAAATTTTTAAAGTTACCAGCCTAAAAAAGAATAATTTGCAATCTACAGGTTTTGAGTAATTCAAATATCTAACTTTTTTTAAATGTTTAAAAGTAGAATTAATATAACGTATCTCTTAAATGGAATGAGATACGCCACAACATACAACATTTTCGAATTCAACTCCAAATAGTATATTAGTACATAAGTTATAATTATGAAATATGCATAATAAGAAAATTCATAAATTAAATAAAAGTGTAATAATAATTTGAAGAAAAATTCAAAAAGGGAGTCGGCTTGTCGACGGCCAACTACTTTAAATCAAAGATTAAATCATTCAAATCGACTCTGATAATATCTCAAATGGTCTAGGCTATTTCACCTGAAATAACTCTTGAGATTTCTATCCGCAGAGAGACCTCTTTGGTAACAATTTTTCGCAGGAAAAATTTGCAACGATCTTCCATCTTATTGAAAATAACAATATCTGTGTACTTTGAGATATTCAATGATGAAAATTAATTAATTTATTATTACTATTTTTATATTTTTATTTGATTAATTAATCATTATACAAAGAAGACGTCGAATTTAGTAACAACTTTTGCAGGAAAAATTTGCAAACTATTTTCTACATGCTTATTCGCAAAGGAGCATTGTTCTTAGATATCGATATAGTGCAAATTCAAGATTTTCTTAGAATTCCAGATGAATGTGGATTCCGTGGATGACATCGATTTTATAGGATTTAAAGGTTCTCAACATATTTGAATGAAGTATTAAAGATTTCCTTTACAATAATTGAGGGATGTTGTAGGATTTCAAAGATTTTCAAATACTTCAACATATTTCCGAAGAATTTTCAAAAAGTGTTACTCAATTCGACATGTGTACATTAGTTAAGTGAATAAAATAATAATAATATAACAATAATAGTAATAATAATTCAATTAGTTTTTAACATTGAATCTCTCCGAGTGCATTATCTGGATATCTAACAATAATGAATCTTTGCGAATAAGCCAATAAGGACGGAGAAAATAGTTTGCAATTTTTTCCTGCAAAAATTGTTACTTAATATGACGTCTTCTGTGTAAATTATTCATTAATTAAAGAATTATATAATAACATAATAATAATTTAATTAATTTTTATAATTGAATCTCTCCGAGTGCATCATCTCGATTTCTAAGAATAATGAATCTTTGTGAATAAGAACGCAGAAAATGGTTTGAAAATTTTTCCTGCAAAAATGGTTACTAAATTCGACGTGTGCTGTGTATAATGATTAATGAGTTAAGTGAATAAAATAATAATAATAGTAATAATAATTTAATTAGTTTTTAACACTGAATCTCTCCGAGTGCACTATCTGGATATCTAAGAACAATGCATCTTTGCTAATAAAGACGTAGAAAATAGTTTGCAATTTTTTCCTGCAATAATTGTTACTAAATTCGACGTCTATCGTGTATAATGATTAATTAATTTAAATAATTGAATATTATTGATATAATAATAGTATTAATAAATTACCTAATTTTTATCATTGAATCTCTCCAAGCTACTTTCCATTTATTTTTCTGTAGGGCTTATTGAATCACCGAGTAATTAAGAATATGCATTGTCATTAAATAATTAAATCCCCAATATTAATTATTTTTTGAAGTTCTTTAAAATGATATTGCAAAACAAATTGAAATAATTCGATGTATTCTTAAGTTATAAATATGTACATATTAAATGTATCTAAAAATGGTATTGTACATTTTTTCTGTATAATGCGAATTTCTTAACTTACAGGAAAAATCCGTAAAAATTAAAACTCGAAAATGATTTTCAAAAATGATGCAACTCAATTACTGAGTTGGAGAGATAATTAGATATCTTTCATTAAATATTCTTACAAAAAGACTATAATTAAATATAATATTTATAACTTCAAGACGCACGAAACTAAGCCTTTAAAATTTCAGAATTTTAAGCACAACCGACTTGAAGTTGTCTTATTTTCTAAGTCAAATCACTTTAATTTTAAAGTTTTAAAAATTGGAGCAACTAAAAATATTTATAAAAATATCAGAGAAATATTTGTCTTGAATTAAATATACCGTTTCTTTAATATAATTTCCTTATTTAACCAAAATATACTTCCAAATGAAGAAAATCATCTCCAATAATCTCCTAATGGAGCTAGAAAAGCGTCTATTTCTACCGAAATTTCAATTGAAGCGATTTCTTCGCTACTTGTATACATTTCCATCAAATAAACTTATTTTACATTCTTATTGTTTATGATTGAGAAAGTATTAGAATTACCCAAAATTTGACACCAAAACATTCGAATTTTGAACCAAAAGACGCAAAATACGAAAAAAAGAGAACGCTTCAACCGTTTGGGTTTACATGCAACTAATTATTTCGTTAAAAATTAATTGCTTTGTTTGGAAAATTAAGTATTAGGTTGAAAATTTATTTCTTTTTTTGTTCAAAAATTCAATTATACTGAGATAGGAGTAAGAAAGAAACCGAATATTCGGGATTTGTACAAAGTGGTTTTTTATCTAACGGATGTTTTGTGAATCTTGTTGTTTTCAGGCATTCTACGATAATTCTCGAAAAAATAAACGTATCAATTCGTTCTTTGGCACACTTTTTTGGGTCCTGAAAGAAAGAACGAGTTCGATATTCAGCATTCCTTGACCGACAGTTATGGTTTTATCCATCGTAAATTCTATGCAAAAATAAAAAATTCGAATTTAAGCCAAAAGACGACAGTTGCGTACAAAAGGTGAAAGGAATAATCATACTTTTTAAAAGACATATAATTCTGTCATCAACCATTTTCATATAAGACTTGATATTTTGGTTTAGTTTATCGAAAATACTAAGAAAAAATTCAAATTTTGAGCCATACGATGTGAAATACGAGAAAAAGTCTCAGAATTGCTACAAAATTTCTTTTAACCATTTTTTATAGACCTTGCCATTATGGTCTTATTTATGGAAAATTAAATGGAATTGCGGAGCTTTTAAAAAGTAACTAAAAAAAATTTCAGATAATTTCTGACTAGGACTTTTTGTTTCGGTTTTATTAATCAACAATAATGTTAAAAAATGACACTTAAAATCCGGCCCCGGTCAAATTGGCTAAAATTGCAATATAATATAGTTCAAATCCTCCTGATCAAAAAGCCTAATGGATACTAGTCCAAAAAATCAAAAGATTTCAAGATCAGCACAATCACTGACAATACTAGAAACACTGGTAAGACTAGTTCAGCTAATAAGGGCAACAAAATGGTGCCACCCTGATAATAATAGGCGAAATCATGGGACTGTCCTGGCAATGGACTGAATTATAGTCTTGTCTTAATTACCTGAACTACAAAATATCTTTGGTAGTTCAAAAAGTCTTTTGCCTTGATTATTTTAAAAAATCTTCACATTGCCAGGACAGTCCCATCACATTGCCTTTAGTAGCAGGACAGCGCCATTTCATTGCCCTTATTTCTGATCACAGTTTATGGAAAAATCTGCACCTCATCTTCACGTTTCAAGCGGGACATTAGATTCGCTTGAGGTTATATTTTTCTCGTTCAGCCCCACCTATCTTGAAATCTTTTGATTTTTTGGACTAGTACCTATTAGGATTTTTTGATCAGGAGGCTTTAAACTATATTATATTGCAATTTCAGCCAATTTGACCGTGGCCGGATTTTAATGTAAATTGTGCGGTCAAATGAGACAGAAAAGAGTTTCAGGGAGAAATTGTATCTTTTAAAAAGTCCTACAACATTTTTTTTTCATGTTTGGATAGGACTTTCCATTTTGTTTTTCTATATCGAAAAACTCATAGAACATTTCTAAATGTTTTAAATTGAAAAACTAAAATTTCAGATTCAAAATGAATGCAATGAAATCAGTGGAATTTTGTGCATAGAAGTGATGCTCAAGTGTCAGAGGATATGGAGTAATACTTTTTTGCTTTCCCGACAAAAGTGATCCGCGACATAAGGAATGGTGCTCTAATGCATGTAAGAATTTTAACTTTAGGAAATGTTTAAGCATAACCATACATAAACAAATTCTTAATTGGTTGCGAACATAAGTCGTCTTTGAAATCTTTGTGAATTTGCTGAAATCTCTTGAAACACTTCGTCTTTGTGGAATCTTAAAATTTCTGTGGAGCCTTTTGGAATATTTTTAAATTTTTGTATAATATTTGAAATCTTTTAAATCTGATATTTTTTAGAAATGTTTTGGAATGTTTTGCAATTGTCATGAAATGTTTGTAAATCTTTGAAATCTAGTGTATTGTACCCTTTTGGAAATCTTTGGGATACTTGTATTCTTTTAAAATATTTGTAATCTGTACAAAATCATTTGAGATCTTATAAATCTAATTTACTATAACCTTCTTGCAGTCTTTAAAATCTTTGAAATCTTTTTAAAGTTTTAAAATCTGTGGAAATGTTCAAAATCTGGATACACACCTTCTTCAAATCTTTGTAATCCGTGTAATCTTTATAAAATGTTAAAAATCTTTCGGAAATTGTTCTGAAATTGTCAAATTTTTAAAATATTTATGAAATTTTTCATTAAACTTAAATCTTTTCAAATCTTCTAAAACCATTTGAAACATTTTTAAATTCTTTATAATATTTTAAATCTAGTGCACTGCATTCTTCTTGAAATTTCTGGAATTCTTGTATTCTTTTGAAATCTGTATGAAATTTGTATGAAACCTATTGAAATCTGTGTCACACTTTTCTAAAACCTTTTGTATTTATTTGAAACCATTAAAATATTTGTAATCTGTGCAAAATATTCTGAGATATTTTAAATCTGGTTTACTATACCCTTCTTAAAGCCTTTTAATCTTGGAAATCTTCAAAGTTTTAAAATCTTTGGAAATGTTCGAAATCTGGTATACATGCCTTTTTCAAATCTTTGAAATCCTTGCAATCTTTATGAAATGTTCGAAATCTTTCAGGAATTTGTGTAAAATTATTGTAAAATCTTTAAATATTTGTGAAATTGCTCATTAAATCTGTTCAAATCTTCTAAGATGATTCGAAACCGTTGAAAAACGCTTCAAATGGTTGAAATGTTTTTAAATCTTTAAAATTTTCCTTAAATGTTTGGAATTCTTGTATTCGTTTGGAATTCTTGTATTCTTTTGAAATCTGCATGGCATTTTTATGAAACCTTTTGAAATCGTTTCAAATCTTTGAAATCTGGTGTACTGTATTCTTATTCAAATCTTGAAATTCCACTAAATTAAAAATTTTTTTAAAGCTTTGTAAACTGTTGGTAAATATTTGAAATCTGGTGTGAACACATTTTTTAAGTCTCTGAAAACGGGAAAATCTTTGTAAAATGTTCAAAATCCTTTTAAATATTTTAAAATCTTAGAAATATTTTTAAACCTTTTGAAATATTTACTAGTGTTTGTTAGTGTTTAATATGGAGATTTTCATTTAATAATTTTTATAATTTGTAATGGATACTAATGGATATTAATGGATACAAAATTAAAAACGTATAGAATTATTCGCAATATTAGGGTCTGTTCATTGAGATCTATAAAATAATTGGTAAAGTCTACCAAAAGTGCCTAGAATCCACTTTATTTATTCTGCAATGAGTAAAAGATTTAAATTACTTTTTGCATTTCAATAAAATGACTGTTTTAAAATTTAAAAAATTAATTCAAGGTTTTCGTTAAAAATTCAAGGACACTTCACGGTTTACAAGGTTAGCCTTCGTAAATTGCACTGAGTCAACTTGACTCACTAGAAATTGTTTGAGAGAAATTTTATAAAAAAATTTAAAACGTGGTCGACTTCTGAGGCTCTGGTAATAAATTTCGAGGTTCCAACTATAGTTTCAAATGCTTGCTATAGTCTGCAGAGTGGTCAATCGTCGAGGAGAAGCGTTTAATCTTTGATCGAAAAAATAGGTTTGTTCTCTGAGGGGAAAAACAAAACTTAAGGGAAATTCCAGAATTTAAAAGTTTTCAAGGTCGCTGGACACCCTATTAAACAAAGCAACATTGCCCAAAATACCCAAATATCAAAGTGGGCCAGAATATCGCATCAAAACTATTATGGCAACATGCGTTCGATATGTATTTCAGAATAGTACGATATTCTCCTGCTCGTTTTCGCACTTTCTATTCATGCATTTCGACTTCACTTCAAATATCACAAAAGTTTCTTTTCATCTTTGTATATACGTCTTAAAGGTTTTTCTTATTATGTTTAAAAAAATGAAAATTCCGAGATAAATGATTCAATTTCAGTGCAAGATATGGCAAATTCTTGAAGTCAGTAGTCGTAATACGAAATCAATACCGTTTTTGGCTAACTTTTTTTTTTGTGGAGATAAATCAGAAAAAGGGTGAAAATTTTTTTAAACTTTTTGTCCCTGAGTTTTTTAAGAACTGTATAACTAAGTGCCGTGCATTAATGAGGTAAACTTTTTTCTCTCTAAAATTTTGAACCGCCAGTTTTTCAATTTCAAGCATTGAAAGCTGCAATTTTTTCTAATTATACGCATTCAAGTTTGAATCTGTTTAGATTAAACCAGTGAAATTTCAATTTTTTCGAATTTTAAGCACTAGATTTTGAATTTTTTGTTGAGCAACAATTAAAACTGGAATGTTTTGAAGTGAAAGGTAATGAAGAGTTGCAAAGCTAAAACGACTCCAGTTAAAGGTCTGTTATCTTGTAAATTATTAACTTTAGGGGATAAGTGTTTAAAAAAAAAATTATTTTAGTTGGTACTTTCAAATGAGAAATCTGCAGAATGTTATTTCCAACATTTTTTAATATCGAACACAATATTTAAAAAATGTTCGAACATTTCTTGGAATAAACAAGACAATTTGTGCACATTTTTAAAAACATTTTCTGAATCATTTTGACTTGTTCTGAGCCTAATAAGATCTGTATTAAGCGTACCTATTTCATTACATTTTGTTTATAAACATTTTGAAATAACTGAACAAAATTTAAATTTATTCGAAATTTTTTTTAGAATATACAGGCAACTTCGGCACATTTTTTAAATCATTTTCACTTGCTATACGCCTAGCTGAAATTATTTTTGAACACCGATGTACAAAATGTTGCTTATACTCAGTTTAAAATTCCCTAGCTAATCCTGTCCAAATCAGTTTGTAATACCCGTCGTACAAAATTTTATTTTAAACTTTTTGCATATATTGAATATTTCATTATTTTTTGAATAAAATAATAAGAATAGGGACATTTTAATGGACAACTGTCAAATTGTACAACTCGAAGTAGAGTTTACACTCTTCAAAATAAAGAGGAAGGGATTTTGGCGGATGTCAGTTTTCTTTATTCTTTATGAATTTTAGTTCAAAATGCACAAAATATTTCCTCTTTCTTGAATGTTTAATTTCAGGTTTAATTTGCAGGCAAATTTTAATCACTTTATAAATTAAAGATTAAATTGAAATTGTAAATAAAATGTATTGTAAATTCGAGTACAAAAGTTCAGACCCCCCGGTACAAACGACGGCGAGACGTAATTCACCGTGACCATTCCTGGAAGACGAAGACAAAAATGACAGAAGAACTTCCTGTCAGTCTTACACTTGTTGAGCAAGTCAGCAGCTGACGAGCCTTGCTGTAGACGGTTTTTCTAGAGCTTATTTCGAACTTTCTGTATCTATCCTATAGTCCTTTCGTTTAACGGTATATGACTGTACTAAGTCAATTCAAAGATATTATAAACGTAGATGCGGTACGTGGTGTCAGAGTGGGTGAACTATATAGAAGGACATAAAATTATCGAGGGCGAGGTGCTGTCCTCATCGTAATACGAAGTCCAATTCAATTTTTTCAGATCTGAAGCTGGAGCCAGGTTTTCTGTACATAGTATTTTTAAAAAATTGTAAAAAAAGTTTTCTCGAAAATCGAATTTTTTAATTTAAAAAGAAAACTAGAAAGAAATTTCGAGATGGACCAGTGCTGAAAAAATTTGACTTTCATAAATATATTTTTTTTTTTGAAATAAAATATCTATACCATTAAAACAAATGTTTAATGCTTGAAGTTTTTAGAAATTATTATTTGAATTTAAAGTAACAATAATTGAAAAATATATATTTCTGAATTGTGAATTACAAAAATTGAAAAGAAATTTTTAGATAAATTAGTGCTGACTTGAATCCTGCAAAATGTGTTTGGAAAATGTTTTTAGGTTCAAAAAAAATTTAGGCAGAGATTTTTTTCCATGTGAGGAACACGTGTTCTTACATTAATTTATCGATACTTGAATTTTATTATTTGTAAATTTTCAACTTCGGCAATATCATAAACTGTTCGAAAATTTTATTAGTTTTTGAATTTTATTATTCGGGACAGAGTGAGTTTTACCGAATCGGGAATTTTATTTTTCCAGATATTTCAGCCAATCCTTATAGAAGTAAAAAAATTTGCTGCCATTATAATTACGACACCTGGATCTTCTTGATTTTTTCCTATAGTAATAATTTAAATAACAATTTGTATGAAAATGTTCAAACTCACAAGATATAAAGATACTCTCAATTAAAAGTTTAAAAATTCGCTGTATATCCAATTTGTATTCTTGGGTCTTGGCGATTTTGTCATAATTCATTTCAGTCACTTGTAAACGGGGGTAAATTTAATAGGGATATCTCTGAGAAAATAAGTTATTAAAATCCGAAAAAATTGGATAGACTTTTGGGACCTCTATAGGTATGTAAAAAAGGTAAACTTCCGAAAATTTAAAAACTAATTAAAAAATTAAATATACTCTTAACGGACACCAATACAATTTATAAATCATGAATTGTAAATTTTTCAAATTTTAAGCCTTCAGTTTAACAACTTGAAGTTTAACGCTAAAATTTTCCAAATTTTCAGGATGCTCATTACAAGTCAGCGAGTCACTCTCTTACTCTTCGTCACTTCTTTTGTAAGTCGATTTTCTGCTTTCAGTTTTTTTTTAGAAATGTACCTTGAATTCCACGTATTTTTAATTAAATGTGTTCAGCTGAATTCAGATTGGAGTATACAAATTTAATTGGCTTTATACATAAATTAATTAGAATAATTAATGTGGGGTTTAATTGATCCTTTAGATTAATATATTTTTCGTAATTGAGGTGATGATTGGCTTTAGGATCCAGAAATAAGAAATTCTTGATTTTTCAAACAGACGTTTCGACCCAGGTGGGGGTCCTCAT
>JAAAKG020146628.1:0-10629 GCA_010014905.2 Druon quercuslanigerum
TAAGCTAGACTTTCCAAACGTCTTGGACAAGTTTTGGACATGTCTTAATTGCCCGCCATTAAGACAAAATCCAAGACCAAATATTTTTACACGGGTAGGTAAAAATTGTTTATATAGCCGCTGAATATTTCGGAATCTATGCATTGTAGAAAAACACTCCAAAGAGAAAAATGTTTGTTTTTACATGACCAATTTGTGAAGTATTTTGGAAAAAAATTTTTTATTGTTATCATTTTTTTAAATTAATATTTTGCTAACTTTTATGCGTGAAAGAATATAGTAAACAAATTTGCGACTTCATTTTTTATGTATAAAAGTTATAAAATATTAAATGACAAAAAAAATGGTAAAAAATGAAAGCAAAAATTTTTTCCCAGCATTATTTTTTCTTCACAAATACTTATTCGACATGTAAAAAGAAACATTTTTCTTTTTCGAGTTTTTTTCTCTAATGCATAGATTCCGAGCTTTAGCGTTAAAAAAAGTCATCTCAGGCTCATTTTAAAGAAAATGCAAATATGCATATATTTCATTCTTATTTTTTTTTAATATACAAGTTCCTTTAAGAATTTGAAAGATAATGCTTTAAGATTTAAAACCACGTTAAACTTTTTTAAGTACATGAATTTTTGGCGGAGATGTAAAACTTCTTATGTCGAATAATTTCGCTGACCGGGAAATTTCATTGAGCGGGTAAGTGATTTAAATCTTAAAATTATTTGAAAAAATGTAAAACAAAACGTGGAATTTTGAAGATTTTTAGAGTCTTCAGAAGAAAAAAATTGTACAACATTCTTTTAAAAAAAAGTCTTTTGTTTAGGTAATTTAAAAAAATTAAACAAATTTTACAAATCATAATCTGGAAGATTTTAAGGCAATTTTTCAATATTTAAAAAGATATCAGAATAAATTTTGATACATAAATTAATGCGTCTGGCTCAAAATTGTTTAAAATTATATAATTAAAAAAATGTATAAATTTTTGATCGATTCTTTAATTCAACATTTTGGCCGAGATTTTTTTCATTTATTGATTGCAAAATGTTTTTTGGTGAAAAATTCAACTCTTTCTTTGAAAGTTCCTTTATTTCGTTAAAAATTATTCTGTTTTCACTGAAATATTTTTTTAAAGGAATAATAATTATTTTCAAAATTTTCCGAATTCAGTTTGAAAATATTTTTCGACACTTAAGAAAAAGCAATTTTCTGTTTTGGTTCATTTGGTTTTGGCTATGTTTTAAAATAGTATTTTTAATTAACCTTTATAAACGAATTGTTTAAGCAATAAAAAAATTTATGATGTTAGTTAATGAGTTTTCAAATCTGGCGAAATTATAGCTTACGGAATTTTCCAATTTAAGTAAAATATCGCATCAATACATTAAAGCTGATGCAGCGGATTTGAGTAAACTAAACTGCAAAATTTCCCATAAAATTTCACATAAACTTGAACATTTATGCTTTAATTTTTTTTCTTTTTAGGTCAAATACCATATCGTTGAAATCGCTATAATTTAGAGATTCTGAACATTAATCGTTGGGGGATTATATTGACCCTTGATAATAAAATGTTGTAGAAATTGTTGATGTAAGTTGCTGGCTTAAACTCACTGATAAGGGCCAATTCTCCTGACCCTAAAGCCAACAACTTACATCAATAATTTCTACAAAATTTCGAATATTATAGTTATGAATGACCAAATGCTACATTTAAAAAATGTTATATTCCGTATTTTAGTCCTCATTAGGTACAAAGGACTCCCGCTGACCAGTTTCGGTGACACCCAAGGCAGAATTGACCATCGCCCCTTACAAAGTTTTATTATCATCGATATTGAACGTATAAATTCAAACTCAACCGTCAGACAACCGACTATACTCGAGAAGATGATTCCCTACAGTATCCCTCTTCCCTGCCTAAATTTTCAGACAAATTCGAGTACTTCTAATAATGTCGCATGCAGTGGCGGGTCATGAAGGGATGCGATTAAATTTATACAGTGATGCTAAGCCCATTTTCGCAAAGGAAAATGTTGACAAGCCCTTATTCTGTAAAATGGAGTCGCTTAGCAATGAAAATATGGATGCTATGCTTTAGCAGGGATGACTGTCGTGGTCAGTCGGTTTGTGACTTACCGGATTTTTTAAATATAAAGACATAGTACAATAGGTTAAAACTTAGTGTCATGGAACTTTAATGCACCAGCCTATCTATAACAATGATAATAACAATAATAATAATCGTTCAAGTAAACACCCTTCTTCTTTACTTTAATTTCCTCTCTGTGTTCATCTGCTTTGCACCCTCTTCTGAACTTCTTCTATCACGGTAATGCAATTTCGTTGCCTCTCGTAAGGATTCTCATATAGGCTATCTGTATTTCGCATCAGGTCGTTCCTACAGTCTTTCGATCTTGAGCTTAAGGCTTCTCGAATTAAGGTTCTTAACAGTCTTCTACGGAAGGGATGGATCAAATGAACGTCGCTTATGTTACACTATCTATGCTTAAAAAAAGGACGTTCTCTCTACTTTATTGGAAACTCAATACTACCCTATGGGTAGTTCCCAAAATACGTGTGGCTCGCAGGGGTGGAAAAAGTTACAGATTTTGTGACGAATTGTAACGTAGAGGAGGCAGGATGAACGCAGAATGTGACATCACACGTGGAAAATATGACGTAAATAACAATTCTTTGAAATTCTTTGATTCTTTGGCCGTTTAGTAGAAAATTCATCTTCCTAACATGAAAGTTTATTTGAAGTGTTTATCAAATTAAATCAAAGTAAAAATTTGACCTGAAAAATGGAGTAGGGGCGTCCGTATTTGTGACTTTGGCATGGGGAATTCAAGCTTTGTCTGCAGATTTTTAGCGATGAAGGGGAGTAACGATAAAAGTGGTTTTGGACACTAAACGTAATTTTTGATCGGCCCTTATTGAAAATTATAACGTCGGAAATCATGTAAGACACTATCAAGGCGCGACTTGGTAAAATATTTATTTTAAATAGTTTGCTAGTAATTGAAGAAAGGTTTACAAATTACAAAAATAAAGTTTTCATGAACAATAAACATAAAAAAGGCACCTTCATAAACAAGCCTCATAATTTTTTTGATTTATTACTTTATTCCGATCTATATCAAATTTTTCAATATTTCAATATTATATCAAATCAAAATTTTAATTTGCTAAAAATAGAATCAAGAGACAAAACTATACAGTTTAGTTGAATCTTTTATTTTAGAGCAAATAAAATATAAGGTTTATAGCGATTAGCAACAGACAATAGTCACAATCGCAAACGTAAAAAGAACCCCAAGCAATGATCAATAAAAATCACCAGCAATTTTCAGTTGTAATATAAATAAATTATCAATGAACCAATAATCAATGATAAGGTCGGGAAACTGTTAAAATGTCCTGAAAGCAATTATAAAACATGCGTAGTATCGTTCAACAAAAATGTCCAGCAGTGGTCGCATTACATATAGGTACATTCGGAGGACGTCTTTAAAATGTCCGAGTGCCCACTGTTGGTTAACCCGTTAACCCAAACCATCTAACATTAACAATCCTAACAACGGGCATTACGAATTTCCTGGAGCATTTTGTAATTTACCCCTAAAAATGGTTTATAACCATCAATAATGGTAAAAAACAACCCCTAAAATATTGCTAAACCACTTAAAAAAATGACAATGCTTATGACATTACATTCAAGGATTGTAGCATAAAAAGATTGAAGACTCGGTTTTAATAAGTTAAACTCGATTTTCTAATTGAAAATTCATCCTCTGAATTAACTCGGAATTTGTGAGATACGTTTATTATTGAATTCTCGCATGTTAACTGAACGGAAACTTCTAATTTATTCCAAGTTGAAGTCGATTCGGTGATTTCGACTTTGAAATCATGCCGGAGGGTGTACGAACTATCTTAGGAAATGCTTCGAGAGACTCTGCTTGAGGGCCATCTACATGCAAATCTAATAAGTACCTGAGGAGTACATTGAGGATAATCTTGATTTCGATTGTCCTTCAATCAAATCGACCCGAATTTAATCCAATTGGCAAACAACGAAATAGCGCAGGCCTAATTTTAATTGTCGTTGAATATAAAAGGCAAAAAGGAAATAGAATCGAAGAAATTGCTTTTCCTCAATGCTGGCTTAAGCCTAGTTTTAGAATTCATATTTTGATGGTGTTCTTTCGCAGTCTTATGAAATAAAATCCATGTTTCCTTCTATATTGAAAACAAATAATTAATTAAATAGTTCAATTTTAACATTCTGAATTGCTCACTTTTTAAAGACATCGAAAACCCAACAACATCATTGGTTCTTAAACCCTTGTTTAAACAATTTAATAATTTTTAAATTATTTTAAACTTTGCAAAGCATCATAGAAAAACTAGCCATTAAAGAAACCGAACATACCTTTGGATTCGGTTTGGAAATATCTAAGTGTGCTTTTTTAATGATGCTAACAATTTATCTACGTCATTCAACATAACTTTTTCAATAAATAATAAATAAACTATGCATCTGACCAAAAAACCGAAAACACCTTTAGATTCATCTCGCAAATACACTGCAGTTCCACTTTAGAAGCTGTTTCGAGGGTACCCTTTATCTCCTTCGTGCTATCTTCGGACTCGCCGCACCATAAACAATCAATGTATATTCGGAAAAGAGGGAGTTTGAAAGTGGTGACTTTTGCTCATTTTCAGGTTTTCGAGGACAAATATCTTGAAGAATAAGTTTTGATGATCAGTTTTACTGAACACCCTGCAAAAGGTTGGTAACAATCCTTATTTCTAAACAAGTTTTACAATATTCGTTAGTGTATTTTGCTTATAATAAATGATCAACGTTTGCGATAATTACACATTTCGACAGGTAACTTAAAACACATTTTTTCCTATACTATTTTCACTGACATTCAAAAATATCATTATAGATAATAAATGTAAATCATCCCTGTACGCACTGTTGTTCTCCACTTAATTTTAAACAAGTAACTTTAGTGTTTAATTTATTTGAAAAATTACATACTATCGGAATTTTTTACACGTCCACATGTTTTTAATCTTTTATTTTCTGACCTAATCAAAATAATTTATTATTCTTAAAATACACGAATCGAGTCTAGAAATATAAGAAATAATTATAGACCAATTAAACAATTTTTCTAAAATTTGACTTCAATTGGCAACTTTTTGGGATTTGCTCAAGAATGTTTGTGATAATAGTGGTTCACATAATTCAAAATAAGTTTTAAAATGCTTCAAAACTTGTCCGTTATCGAATAAACGTAATTCATGTTGACAATAGGGAAAAGAGGGAATTATTTTAAATCTGATGTCAACTTTACTGAATTTTGCGTATTTTTGAGGATGGGGTGAGCTTAAAATGTATGAAGGACTCAATTGAAAACGAGAACAAAAAACGCTGCTCTCATCTTGAATTTTTAGCTCTTCATTCTATAAATGAGACTGCGTCATTCACCACAGAATTGTAGAAATTTAGAATAGAACCGAGCAGGAAAGTGCATTGTTTCGCCGTTAAGAAGAAAAGGTTTGATGCCGTAAACGATGGGGCTGTAAACGCAACCCTTCAAATACCGATGAAACGCTTTTTTCAACTCGTATATACTGTTATTAAGAGCTTCTTCAAGCACATATTTATACTATAATTTCCCAGTAGACGATGTTCCGATATCATTTACGAGAAATATAAACGCTCTTTAGGCGTTTATGCCATTGTTTCTCGCCTACAATGGACGAAATGTCCCTATTTCATTTCTGTTCGCATTTTACTGATTTTTTTAGTGCATGAAATCTAAAAAACGCTTACAAACAAAAGGGAGATTTTACTCTCTTCTTTTCGAAATGAATAGACACTTTTGTGGTGCTGTATGAAATGAACAATTCTTTAAAGCAATTGGTCTGATTAAACGGAAAATGTGACTGCATTTTAACGCAAAAGTTCTGTAGTATTATTTTATGAGCAAAAATATTGAAAGAAAGTTTTATAGACAGCATTCTAACCACTTAAATGATACCTTTGAATAAAAAAAAATCAGAAATGTGTATCTGATATGATTATGAAAATTTGGTCCTCTGATATATTATTTATTTTTAAGGAATTAAATTGCTTTCAATATGTTTTTTATTATTTTGTTCGATTCTTCAAACTCTTGGCTTTAAAGCTTTCTTTTTATTAATTGTTCTAATTTTTATTCAAAATATATTTTACGAGCGTTTATAAGAAATGTAATTCGGCGAGGGGTGAATAAGTTGTTCACAGGTTAGGCTTGCAAATCATGCTAATCAAAATTTTATTTTTTACTTCTTGCTTCTTTTTTATTTTTATTGTTATCAAATCACAATAAAAAATATGTGAAAAATAATCACCAACATTTCGGCACTCATACTGCACCCTTATCAAGGCAAGGAAAATTTTAGCAAGCAGGAAGAAAGCATCGTGCTTGCTTTGCTGCTCCTCCCTGCTCGAATTTTTCTTGCACTCATAAGGGTGCGGTTTCTTATTTTGATTTGATAATCACAAAAATGACGAAAGAAATCAAAAAGAGAAGAATAGGTATTTGGTTAGTTGCCTTCTCATTTTTTCCTTTTTTTTATTTTTGTCCAAAAAAAGAATTTTTTCTTTTCTTCTGTAGGAAAATTTTTATCTTTTTTCGAATTGCAATAAGAACATTTTGTGGTGGTTGCCCAAATTTGGTCGTTAGATTATTGGTTTTGTTTTCAGGAATTCTGCACATTATCGTCTGTGCTTAGGTGGCGCGCAGAAACAAATTACTGCTAACAAACAAACAACATTGTAATAAATAAATAATTAAACATAAATAAGTTCATGCCTTTTAACAAAAATAGTCAAACAAAATTATTTACCGTTTTCTTGTCCATGAAAATTTGTGACAATACCTTTCATGGTTGCATGCATAATACAACACTGTTCAAAACTCGAAAGATTATTATAATATATTGGAAAATAATCCCTGTTCAGGTAAATATAAAAGTTGAATATTCACTCTGTACGAGATGATTACCATCTGAAATGATTGCAACATTTAGCTTTGACTTGAGTTTTATCATTGCATTTCCTCTCTTCCCTGCTTAATTACTATTGTGAACAAATAAAGTTAGAATAATTTCTGTTTTCATATTTTTCAAAGCTTTATTTAATTCTTTATTATGGATTTTGTGCCACCATTATTTGAAATTTTCTTCATGTCATGCTGAATTTTGCAATAATATTTCATGGAATGACTACTCCAGTGCCTTTTGTTTCCTCAGTGACAGTATAAATCATTTTAATCGTTTCAAAATCAGAATATCTTAAAGTGTACTTCAAGGCGTAACTTTTATCTTTACGTCACATCAGTCAAACAAAATTATACCCTCATACAGACAGAAATCACATTTTTTTTTAATGAAAATTTTAACTGCCGACTAGGTAGATATTACTATTAATATTACTTTTTTTGCAAAAAACTTTTATTCGGGTGAACCCGGTTATATATCATAGCCACGGACTGAGTCAAGTAACTGATGAGATCAGGACGTTATTAGTTAATCTAATACGATCCTTGCAACCTCCTGCGATTATGCTGTAGGTACACAATTACGAGCGGCCGCAAGCGTTACTATTACTATTATTATTACTACTACTTTTACTCGCGAAAGCGAATAGAAGAAAATTAAAAGTTTTTGAATAGCATAGATATATAGTAAAGTAATTAGGGGTTTTTGAATAAATATGACATTTCGATATCAAACATGGAAAATATGTCAGAATGTGAATAATTATTTTTGTTTATGCTTGAAAAAATGAATAGTGATTTTATTTTACAAGTAAAGAATCTAAATATAAACTTCAACCTCGTTTTTATTTAAAATTTCAAATTAAAATTTAAAGTTCAGCTTTGAACTATTTTAATTCAAAAGGAATTATTTTAATTGAAAATGTATCAATTACATTATTAGTTAAAAATGCATCATTTGTAGTTAGAAACTCAGCAGTTTAATTGATAATATATGGACTTTGTTCAATAAAAAAAATCTTCGTACAAAAAAGACCCTTTTAATTGAAAAATGTATTGCTATCTTGTAATTAGAAAAACTTTGTTAAAATTTATTTTATTAGTTCAAAATTAATCTTTTTAGTTGTAACTTAAATTTTTTTACCTAAAAACTTTACCATTTGGTTGAAGATTTTATTATTTTTTTGTAAATTGGTAATTTTTTACAGAAAATTAATCTTCTTGTATAAAAATATAAATACTTGTTTGAGAATAGAACCACATTAGTATATGTCATTTTATTACTTCAAGATTCACCTTTGAGTACGATTCAATTATTTTTCGCAGAAATGTCGCCTTTTTGGGTAAAAAATTCAACATTTCTGTTAAGATTTTATTCTTTTTAGCTTGAAAATTTATTTCTGTTTAAAATATCTTCTTTTGGGGCAATTCGATTATTTTGTATTTAAAATAAAAATATTTGCGGATTTAAAAACAGCACTGCCAGCTAGAGAGCCCAGAATGAGCAGACTCGAAGCAATACGCTCTGTTTCGCCCTGCCATCCCAACTGAATTTCAAATTTACATAAATAAGGAACCAATGTTATTCGTTGAATTTTTTATTTCTTTTCTCTAACGAAATTAGAAAAAAATATTTAATCCAGATAAGCATATTGACATGACATCTATAAATAATTATTTGAAATAGTTCCATAAATAAATTGAACTTTAAGTATATTCTTTCCATAAAATAATAATAAAATTTAATGTTATCACTTGCAAATTTGCTTGCAAATTCTGAAAATCTATATTTCTCCAATGCATTTTAGCCTGCCAAGCTTCAAAATCACATTGATTCAATTTCTTGTGGATTGGTTTTTGAAATTTTGTATGTTTATTTTCGTTTAAAATAATGATTTTTTAAATATTTTGGTTCGTGGTATCTAAACTAACAAATTAATCAAAAAAAATAGTACTTATACATGTTACAGATTCGTTGATCTTTACCTTGATAACTTTTGCAACCAGCTTGGTCATTTGTAATCTGAGATATGGTCCAAAGAGTGAAGTTATCGTCAATTTTTTTTCAATATTCATGTTTGGAAAAACAATCCAAAACAAAATTTTTTTAATGCGATTTTTAATTTCATTATGCCAAAATGCATTATACAAATATATAACAGCACTAAAAGTACAAAATGACTGCAAACGAGTGTTACTTATAAAAATTGCTTCAGGTACTTCGATTTTGCGTATTGCGTGCTCCTAATCTTCGAGCATTGCTTGACATATCAATCATTATATTTTTCTTGCGAATTATTCTTTTCTTTTAAGTTTAGTTACATAATTGAAACTTGAACTTTTTTCTTAAAAATTTGACTATTTTCTGGAAAACTTAATTATTATTTTGAAAATTTAACTGTTTTCTGGAGTATTTGTCAGTCTTAAAGAAAACTCGTGATTTCATATTGAAAATTCAACTGACCTCTAAAAGAATTCAATTAAACATTTAGTTGAAAATGAAATTTTTTGGTAAAAGTTTAATCTCCTTTGTTTGAAAATTCGACCATTTAGTTAAAAATTCATATTTTATGGTGTGAAATTTAATTGTCCGGTTAAAAATTGAACTGCTTTGTTAAAAATTTCTCCCTTTTGCTTTAAAAGTGCAACAATTCAGTTCTAAATCCAACTGTTTGATCAATAATTATTTATTTGTTATTGAAAGTTTATGTTGTGTTTAAAATATTTAAACATATGCTGACCAATTCAACTATTTTTTAAAAATTTAATTATCTTGTTGATAATTCGACAATTTGGTTAAAAAGAAATTTTGTTTGTTCAAAAATTCAACTGATTTTTTTGCTTAAAGAATCGTGTTTTTTTAGTTTGACGATTTGTCTATTTGTTTAAAACTGTAACTCTTTGCGGTTAAAGCTAATTCATTTTTGGTTCAGAAATTGACCATTGGGTTGAAAATTTGTCTTTTCAGGTGGAAAATTGAACCATCTGGTTACAAATTATTCTCTTCTACTTAAAAGTTCAACTAATTTAGTTGGTAATCAATGCAATTTTTTGTCTAAAATTATTTTTCTTGTGTCTTCGAAATTGATCTGTTTATTCGAAAAATCCTCTTTCTTAGTCTAACCCTTGTTTTTCTGGTTCAAAAGTCTACCTTTTTCAAAGTCTTAAAATCTCTAGCTTGGAAATTTAACTCTTTGGTTAGAAATTTATCGTTTTGGTAGAAAACTATTTCCTTTTGTTTCAAAATAATACTTTATTTTTGAAAAAAATATATATTTCGAATTGAAATTCTAATTTTATTTTTATTGAAGTAATTATATTTGGTACCTATTTATTTTAAGTAAAAGAATTCATTCCCCAATTTTCGTGAAAAATCAGTCTTTCAAAAAACTAGCTTTCGAAGTTGCAGCTTTCAAAATGCCTCGGTGACTAATTTTTCAAACTGAACGGTTCTTCTTTGAAAATAAAATGCCGGGAATTTATCCCACTGCAAGAAACTACTTTATAAAGCAATGAAGGGAATTAAAAGTACAGAATCTGTCAACGTGAGAAATGGCAAAGGGGA
>JAAAKG020146629.1:0-10629 GCA_010014905.2 Druon quercuslanigerum
TATATATATATATATATATATATATATATATATACATGCATACATACATACATACAGAGAGACCCGGAAAGTGGGTCAACGGCGACCCTGTGGAGAACCAAGTTCAGGGGCATTGCAGCCTCGCCTTCAGAGTTGGAATGGTTAGGTCTTAGAGATGGGGAACATACGTCAAAGGAACCACTGAACGAGTGAACGCTCTAACGGTGTTTGGTCCGTCTAGTTTTATTTTTCACCAACACCAACAAGCAACCATTTGTTCCGGTCCTCTACCTCCTTGTAACAACCTCTTTCCCTCTTGCGGTCTACCTTTTTCTCTCTTGCACTTACAATCTTATATCCTTACGCCTTACGGGACCTCAGACATTACTCTCCTCTTTGTGTATATACCCTTCTCACTTTCTTTATCCTTTTTTTTTCTTTCATCTTGACGAGAATCTCGGTTCTTAACCTAGGAAAGGTGTTAACGGTGGAGAGTGCGTGCCACTTTTCAGGTGAACTTGACCTAGTATATAAAGAAAAGTGGAAGTGACCCCTCACTTTCGGAAGTTTACTCTCACTTTCGACTCCTAAGTCTTTTTCTGTGTTCATTCAGATCGGTGGCGAGTGGGTCATTCACTCTTCTAAGATTCTGATATATTATGGCGTTATGTAAATATTGGGATTTCTTCTTAAATGCTGTAAGTATTATATATTCATTAATTTACGGAGTTCATCAATTTGGACATTTTTCGCCTTTCTTTGCCTGGTTGGATACATACTTGTAACAGAATAACAACAATAGTAATTCGACCTCGTCGAAATTGTGGCGAAGGCCGTGTGTGATAAGAAGGCAATTTGTTCAATATAGAATCGCGCAGCGATAAATGCACCAGTATAACGCGTGGATAGGGAGGTGCACAGGTAGATGGAGGTAGAGATAAGTAGGTTGATAAGTGGGAAGGGAGCTAAGTAGGTAGCTAAGTAGGTTGACCGTAGTCCAGTTAAGTTTAGTTTAAGTGCCCCCCAACATCTCTGACATGAGTACAATTGTTCAGAAAAATGCATCATTCTCTTGTTTGATAGCCATACCTTTTTTTCATTAGAATTATACCTCTTTATACTACCGGTGATCAAGGAATTCATATGGCGGGATAATCAAGGAATGTGTACGAGAAGCATCGTACGTGACGGTTCACCCATAAGAAGAATCTTATAATCACATTAAAAAGAATAAATACTTGCGCTTAAAATAAAAGTTTTTAATTTGATATTAAACTCTGCAAAGGTGAACAACTTAATTTAAAAACTGGATGTAGAAAAATGGTGAGAGTTTCTTTTCCGTGTCCTGCACACATGTTTATGAATGATACTTTCAGGTGTAAACTTCGTGATACATGCACTCGAGGTGTAGCTGGTGTGTGGGTGTATCGAGTGAACACGTGTAAACTGGGAAGAGACACATCGCCGGGCGGCCTGGCAACTTCTTGGCTGTATTTGTGATTGTGAAATGTCCCTGAGGACACGTGAGAGAGGTAGCCAGGGCGTGGTTTCCTAGTGCAGTTTTTTGTCCCCTAGAATCCAGCGGGCGGCCTTCACTGAGATCAGCATATTTCAGGCCGACTGAATAAATTTCCCAATTTCATAATCAATTATTCTACAATCTCAACTTCCTCTTGCTGTTAAGCATCACTTCATTCTTAATGAATCTTCTCGCCTCTCAGCGACCTTGGTTGATTATTCAATTAAGGAAATCTTTTCCTCAGATGCTCACAAAATAAGTTGTAAACACATGTAAGATTTACTGCAAACCTTGGATTCACTTTTAAAAATTCAAGAATAGGCCGTTCTGTAGTTTGTAGCTTTTACTTAAGTTTCTTCGTATATTTAAAAAGACCGGTTTTTAAATCATTCGTTGCGTTGACATTTCAATATTTAAAGACTTCCACTTTTTTCAGGATGTACTCTCTACGATAAACGAAATCTATAATAGGGAAAAATACCTCTTTAAGTGCTGCAGGTATTTATTAGAATGGTAGAAGATAAGCTACAAGGACTTGTTTTCCAAATTCGAGGGACTAAAAAGCTGTTATTTTTGCGCCTGCAATTTATTAGTTAGCGTACTTCCGTGTTTGGACCGGAGAATTTCAAAACTTAAATTAACTTTTTTTGTGGTAACAGAGAGGCTGAATAATCTGATAAAAAAGACGGTTTCTTGAATTTGAGGCTAAGAAAGATTGGCTAGTCTCAGATGTCATCAAAATGCAAAGAGGGTGCATAAATAATCCACACCTATTTTAGGAAGGCAAGTTTTAAATCGGAGGCCTTGCAACCTTGAAGAGTAAAATAATATAGATGAAGTTTGTATAGATAAATTCATGATTTTTAATTCTTTAAAAGTTGAAAAAAAATAAAAGATCATTTTTTTATGTTCCAGAACACGACCAGCAAAAACACTGCCAAGTGGAGCGTACTACCCATCGACTTCGAAGGAGCCGAAAGTGGAATGAAGTCCCAAAACCTGATTTTTAGGAGATGAGACTGGGTTGTGCCAACCACAAGATAAGGAAGCTTCGCACTGCCATTAAAAATCAGCTGCCTAGTCGTTGTTCTCTCTTCTCTTCCAATTACGATCATTTTTGGAGGAATGAAGATCTTAAAAGACTGGGAGAAATCGCTTTTTCAGCGCTTTCCAAAATACCAAGCTGATAATTTGCTTCTTGCTCTGCAAAGATGCTGCCAGGATGTCAGTTCTTCTCCAACTGCTTCTTCAGCAATGGATGCAACTTTTACTCTTTAATTCTTACTATTACTAGGGAAAAAATATCCCAACTGCCACTTTACTTACAATTCCTTAAAGTACTCGACATTTCTTACTATGGGTAAATTAAATTGGACCTAATTTGAACCTAATGCTATATGTTTAGTATTTTGCATAAATTTCTTTAAAGATGGTGAATTAAAAAAGTTTATACTATGGGTGTGGATTTTGGATACGTATTAACTGATGCTGAAATTAAATGACAAGTATTTATTGAAGGAAATTAAGGTTCAAATTAGGTTTAGAGAACCCATAGTCATAATCAGTCACAATCAGTTCCCTCAGTGCATTTATACTGTTATCATTGTTACTGCTTGCTGCTCTCGAGTGCCGTCGATATTCTTACTTATTATCAACTTAACTGTCTCCTAGAATTCGGTACGTATACAACGGGCATAATAGCGACTCTTTCTCGATTACTAGTGCGATATTATTATTTTTATTTAGGGTTAGAGACAGTTCGAATGTTTTCGCGGACATGTTCCGCTTTTTCTTGTGTATTATCGCGTCATTGTTCCCAGTGAATTTATCTTGAAAAATTTCACAACAATTTAGAATATTTTATGCAGAAATTACTCCTGTATTAACAGATGAAAAAAAGGTTATTTATACAAAATTGAAGCTAAAAGTTGGAATCATGCGTAATTATATGCAAGACACTGTGTATATGTGTGTACGAGTTACCAGTAGCGAATGTTTGTTTCACCTTTTTCTAAAAATAATATTTCATTTTTGCTGAACTCTCGAGTAGCGAGTAAGTAATCACCTTTCGCTTCACCCAATACTTAATACCGATCATTGTTTTGAAAAATTGTTACATGTTAAGGATTTGGCGATCCACACTAAAGATCTGGAATCGAAGGTGATTCCCATTCATAGGATTAAGGGAATGTTCGAAGGGAAGGGAAAAGCGACTGAAAGCATGTGAGCGAAAGTGAGTGAGAAATAGAAAGAGAGAGAGAGAGAGAGAGAAATATATATTTTTGTACTTTTACTCGGGGAATCAAAATTGATTTCAGACTTTCGTAGCAGACTTGGCTTGGAAAAATCAAGTTGCCTTCTTTCTATTTTTTATTCTCGTTAATCAAGTCCTCGTGAGCCTTGTAATACGATGATCGATACACCGGTAAGAGTTCATTATTTGAGGTCACATTCGAAAGACTGCGTGCGTTGTTGTTCATTATTGTAGTTTTTACTAGCGCGACTTATGAACGTCACCTCGATTAAGGCTGGCGATATAGTCACTCTTTACTTCTTAGATTTATTTTAAATTATTATTTTTTGCGATTTGTAGGTATTTTGCCTAGGTATTCGTTTTGTATAATAAATAGCGATATTCTGAATTCATGTGCATTTTTTCCACTAACCTGATCCATCACCTTGAATCATTAGATTAAGATATTCCGGGTGTCTAGCGACCCAAGAAATCCGGGAATTTGCCCTGAATATTGTACAACTTGCAAAATACAGGAAAATGTCAGGAATTCGTGAGCAGATCCGGGAAATGTGTGGTCATAATTTCAAATTAGAAATTTTTATTTCCTGTGTGAAATTATTAATGAAGGTCTAAAGTAAATTTCAGAGAAATTTATTTTTATTTCGTTTTTATTTTTTTTCTGTGGCAAAAAGTCCTTATTTTTAACAAGTTTTTAACAAGCAAATTTTTTCTCTTTCATTGAAATTAAAAAAATTAAAACCAATTTGTTCATTGGAAGTAATCAAATCAAAACTCAACTGCAAATTAAAGCACACAAGTGGAACTCCTTTTCATATTAATTCTTAAAAATTGAACATCCAAATTTTTTAAATAAAGACGCACTATGAATAATAATCTAAATGATGTTAAACTACAAAATTTTCAACTTGGTATATTGAACAGTTGAAATATTTCTTGTTAAAAAAAATAAATCCATATTATTTTGAGTTCTCTAAATTGAACAGTGAATCAATAGATTTATAAACAGTTTATAAATTTTAAGCTAAATGTATTTTTTTGTATTCTAAGTCGTTGGGAAATAAGTAATGCGGGAAGGGGGGGGGGGGTGGAAGGTATAAATTTTTAGATTGAACCTATGTTATTAATTAAACATCACAATCACAAAATTTTTATTTAAAAATAAAAAATTTACCAATTTAATTTCTTATTCAAATTTCTCTTTCAAATTAACAGTCTAAAACTGCTAAATATTTAAAAAAATACCCTGTTAAAAAAATTCAAATGGCTTGGGTTACAAATGAAATGTTTTAGACTGAAACATAATTTGAGGATATGATTTAAAATTGAATGAAAAACTTTAGTTGTGAATCTATTAAATCATATCATATGAATGATACAAAAAAAAGTTTTTAGTATTTGGCGTTGAATTTAGAATATGTCTATACAGACAATATATTACAAAAATAGTTCTGCATACAGATTTTCACCAACAAAAAATTTCTTAAATACGTATTAACAAATACTACGGCTCCAGTCGAAAGATTTAATTAGTAATATTATTATAATTATTATTATATTACATCATTAGGCCGTTTCCCTTTCGGGGTAGGCGTGACTGACTCGGTGGGGAAGGGAGTAAAGTGAGAAGGGATTATAGAATTTTTAGATTAATCCCCCTTATTGAAACTTATAAAAATGGACGAAAGGATACACAGAACCATATAGAGCCATATAGATTTCATAAAAAATTTTATATGGCTCTATAATATATGGTTCTATATGGACGGATCTAGAATTCTCGTGTTATTTCCTTATATTCATCCAATTCTGTTAAATTCTATGCTTTATACTTTTATAATGTACTCCTTAAATTACCGCAACATTGTATAATAAATTCTAGTTTCACTTAACAGAGAATATTAATTATCCTGTTCACCTTTTAAAAACAAATTTTTCTTGACTGCTCGAAAAACTTTGACGGTAGCAAAAATAAAAAAAATTTGCGTAAGCTGATAAACAGAAATTAATTCGTACATTTCCAAAAACTTTCTCACTCGCACTTTTCAACTGAGCATTTACATTTGATTAACTAATAAGGCTTTTGATTAAAACGTGCAAATCTGTAAATTGTTTAGTTTTAACTTGTTCAACGAATTTCCTGGGTTTTATCGGTCTCAAAATTTCCCGGGCATTTCATGGTCCGGCGGCCCTTCTCTTTAAAAAAGATCAGTTTAAAATTAAAACAAAAAAACAAAAATTAAAAATTGTTAAGAAAATAAATTTGTCCAAAAAAGTGTTTTTATATTTCTATGAACATCAATGTATTCATTTGCCCTAGCAAATGTTGAATTAGAATTAGTTTTTGTCAAACTTTACTTTTTATTCTTGTTATTATTTATTTATATTGTGTTATATGTTTCGTTTCGAGCAATCAGTAATTTGAAGAGCCCATATTTCATATTAAACAGTTTTTTCACATGTTTAAAAAGAAGGACAAAATGAAAGCAGTAATTAATTAAATAGCGATAACAATTTAATAGTGCAATTTCCCTAAAATTTAACTGACATTTTGACAAGTGTTTTGATTTTTCCCTAGCTTCTGGCAATATTTAAACTTAGAATAAATAAGCGGCAATAAAAATTTCCAAACATTCATCTAAAGTTGTTTTGAATTTTTGTTCTGAAGTAATATATATGTCATTTTTCTGATCTAAATTATTATTTGAATTTTCATTTCGAGGTGGACGTTTTAAATTTAAACACATACGTTACCATGTAAAAACGGGGCATACGTTCATTCCGATCCAGAAAATCTGGAAATTTGAAAACTTAATATCTCGAGACACATTGATATTATTTTTATAACATTAAATATTTTTATTTAGAAATTGCAAACTCTGACAGAGTGATAATAAGAATATGATGACAAAGTAGAATTAGCATAACTCACCATTGTATTCTTAGGAAATTGAAAGTGAGAAAATTGAAGTCTTTCTGGAAAGTGCACGGTAAATTAAATACTTACTTACATAAAAATGAACGACCACTTGCATAATTTCTTTCTTCCGCTTCTTCATTGAAGGACGAAAATTATTTATTATTTATTCTTGATAAATAGTTACTATATAGTAAATTTTTCTTTTCATAGTTTTTTTGAAGATGTTGCCTAGCCATTTAGAAATTAGTGTTTTGTTACTTTAAATGTTCAAAAGTGTACTTAATTAATTAAAAAATGTTGTATAGATCATCAAGTATAGATCATTTTTGTCATTAGCTCAAAACTTTCACTATTGCCTACAGATCATTTTTATTCAGATTAGAAATAAACTATTATCCTTCTTGGCCCCCTCCCCCCGTAGAGCAATTTAACCCTTAGACCTAGGAAACTTTATTTCATGCTTTTTTTCAAATATTTTTTGCAAGGAAAATAGATGAATATTGAAGCAAAGATGTCTTCTTTCAAAAATATTTAAAACCTGATGATTAAAGTTTCCATTATTTGATTATATGTATTCTTTATAATTATTTATTTATTTTAAAATAATTTAAATTATCAAAAGCCTACGAAAAGATAAAGGTGCACTCTATTTAAAATTTAAAATCGTTTCTATCGCTGTAATACAAAAACACTTAAAATTATTAAAAATTATGTTAGAAGCTCTTTTTGCCATACCGTTCTCAAATATCACAGCGTAACAAGAACAAAAAAGGAAGAAATAGGGTAATCTTTTCATGAAAAAGCAGACAGATTGAACATTTATTCGTAGATGAAGAAAATGAAAAATAATCTTTTTATAAGAAATGCTTTATATTTTAAAATAGTGGTTCATAGATTTTTAATTATTTCGACCATGAAATAATAATAATTTTTCAATTGAATACAGTTAGGTCCTTGGCGATATAAAAAAAGTCCGGGAAAAAATTTATTTGATAAATTAACTTAATCTTTCTAAGACTTTTCATTCCGTTCTTACCCCTATAAATTTCAAGCTATACTCTTTAATGCTCTTAAATTAAAAGTAAATATGATTGAATTTTAAGCACCTGAGGTAATATTTGAATTTAAAAAATGTTTCATTTGTGTAGCTTCAGCGTACAAATATTTTACTAAAGGTTTTAAAACCAATTTTAAACCAAAATATAGTTAAGCATTTGTATATTTTTTATTGGCGAATTTAAAAATAAAATTTGAGTTTGCTCAACAACCCTTTATAGTTTTGAAATTCAAGTCGTTCAATTTTGAACGATTGAATTTAAATTGTTCAAGTTAGAAGATTCATCGTTCCACTTGATCAACTTGGAATATTCAATTTTTTAATTATTTCACTTCATATATTTTAGTTCAAAACTGTTCACCTTATAATACTTCTGTTTAAAATTACTATCATTTCCCCCTGTTCCAGTTTTATATTAAATAACAATTTTTCCCTACGGTTCTTACATCTTAAACATATTTTTAAATGTTTCATCTTCAATTTTGTTTTAAGATAGTGCCTTGTCAAAAATCTGGTCTATGTGCCAAAAAATAGATAATTTTTAGAATTGAAATCAAGTTATCAGTCATTTCTGATGATTTCGCTTTTAAAGTGAAAAACTGGCATAAGTTAGTCTTACTGATTTAACCCTTATTTTAACTTCAAACTATGTTGTCCCCTTTCACCTTCTCTTTCACCTTAATGAATATTTTCAGGAGAGCTACTCAATGGTAATTAATTTAATTGCCAATACACCCTTCACCCATCTAAGAAAAGGGCTAAAGTAGAGTAGATAAATTAGAAAGCTCAATATAATTATTTAAACGCAGACTTCTCATTTTGACATTAGGTATAAAGCCCCCCCCCCCCCCCCCCGATATCAGGAAGAGGGGTATGGAGTAAATTTTTGGATTGTCGCTTTTCCATGCAAAAATGAAAATGTTTTATAACTGACATTTTTTTCGTTTAATGTGTATTTCTTGATAAGCGTATTTTTAGAAAATTCCCGATTTAATGAAATAAATAAAAATTAATAGATACTATTTATTTGTTTGTCAAAAAACAATAATCAAACTTTGCAGGATTCTACACAGCACTTTATTATCTATAAGCTTCTTTTCAACCTTTTCTTAAACTAAAAACTTGATTTTTAGAACGTTTTTCTTTTTTTTTTTAAGTACTATGCACGTTTTCAAACAAAATTGTTTATCCCGAAATCAATTTTTTTCAGGTATTGTTATTTTTATTCAAAAAAATAATTTTTTCAAACTTTAAATAATAAAAAACTTATCCTTTTCTAGTTAAAATGTTTTATTCTTTTATATTTAATCATTGAATTATATTTATTTAATAACAAAACAATTTTTTTAAATTTCTTAATTCGGAAATTTTACAATTTGGAAACTTTCTAGTTCTGATATTTTATAATTCGGAAAGTTCTGTCAGTAATTTTATTATTCTGGAATATTTTAATTCGGTATTCTTATATTACGGGAATTTTCCGAATTGGAAATTTTACAATGTCGCAAAACCAGTTTGAAATGCGTCGATAATTTTTTATTGGAATTAAATGTAAGATCTATTTTAGTATTTACAAAAATATTATCTTTTACTTCATATATTTATTTAGAAGGTTTACATTAAATTCGACTAAGTTTCTTTTTAATATTTAAATAAGATAGGTTCGAATCTCGCCGCAGCTGTTCCGATTTTTCATAGCGATCTTGCGTGCGATTATATATGTAGTGAATAAATTAGGTTTATAATAATAAAAATAATAATTGCACACATGTGTCCGTATTTAATTGTATTTATTTTTTGTATTTATTTCATCCTTCTGAAGGTTAAATTTTTTGGTGGAAAGTGTTATTTTTCATATAGTCTTTTGAGATTCTCATATGCTTTGTATGGCAACTTTAAAATATGTATATATTGTAAAAACGGTATAACAACTACATATTTTGCAGTGGAAATAAAGCATTAGAGTAAGTTTAGAAATTTTCTATTAAAAAGAATATTTGAAGAACAAAATTAAATTATTAATAATCCTAATTTGACGCTTAAAATCATAGTTAAATATTTTTTTCAATATTCGGATTTTTTGCATGATAACTACCTTCATATCTTATTGATGCATTTTATTATTTTCATAGACGCACCTAGATCTATATGTCTTGCTATGCGGCATATCTATAACCAAACATTAATATTTAATTATGAAAATGAAATAATAACATTTTTAAATCAAATATAAAATTTTAATTCATTGTAACAGAGTAAGAACTCTGATAGAAACTAGAAAGATTTTATTTTAATTTCGTTTCTCTTTTGTACGCTTCTTAATGAATTGAAGATAAGATCTACTTTTGCATAAAAAACAACCATTACATTTTTTTTAAATTTCAAAAATAAACTTGCATTAGAGATTAGGGATGGTTTTTGTTGCTTGGGGTGAGTTCCTTCATTTGTTCATCCCACATTAATATTGAATTTGTATTGCTATCATTGTTTGCTAATTTTATTGCCTTCGAATCTAACTTTTTAAACTAAACTTCCTACATCGTTTGTATGAAGCAAGTTTTTGAAATATTGTGAAAAATGCACTGAATGTTTGACCTCATTATGAGGTGTCATCCAATTCGTTGATTTTAAAGATTCGATTTTAAGTTTTCATATCCTGATTTGGTTATTTAATAACTAAACATTTCAGAATAATTAATTTATTTATTTATCTTTATTCGAGAATATTTATTTTTGAAATTTGTTAGAAGCAACGATGATTCATACTTTGGATTCTACAGAGAGCCTAATTATTGTACTCAGGTAGCTAAGCAGTGGCTGAGAGCTGTAGCCCTTCGGTCCTCAGGTTTCAGACTTTAGTCTCTGCTTGTCCATTGAAGCATAAAGTTATATTTCGGTTC
>JAAAKG020146630.1:0-10629 GCA_010014905.2 Druon quercuslanigerum
TAAAAATGTTCAATCGTATCTGAGTTGAGTTTTAGTCGACGATCACGGTTCTCGGCCGGTCTGCTGCTCGCCTCATTGGTTGAAGCAGGATCGAATAGGCCACGCACAGAGGTGGTGCTTGATTGGGACTCCCTTGTGTTTTTGATTTTACTCATCAGTAATTTTTATTTCAAATATTGTAAATTTTTAAAATTATTCAGTGTTTTTTAATTATTTACAATTATTTCAATTTAGAATTATCCCCATATCAAAGAATAAAAAAATGAACAGGTTTTTTTCATTCATTAAAATTTTTATCCACTAGAATATGAATAAAAATGTTGATATATTGTTACGAGAGTAAACTATTTTTCAAACGAATTAAGCATCTAAATTCTAAATAATTGATTTATATGATAAGCACTCAAAAATATTAAAAATGAATAATAATGGAATTTCCAAAATAAATTAAATATAAAACAGTGCGTAGGTGTAATTAAAATTATATTTTCAATTTCTAATAAATAGTTTATTATTTTCCTTCACACAAAAATTTTTCCTACACAAAAACTCGCTCATTATTTAATTTTTCGATGATCAAAATTTTAAAATAAATTAGAAAAAGTATTTGTACTAATTTCAAGAATTTGCAGAGCTATCATTGATGCGAAAGGTGGCTACTTCGAGAAGTCCCGTGTCTAAAAAGTTGCTTTCTTGAATTGAATCAGAATATTAAATAAGTGAGTTACATTATTTAACCTTTTAGACTGTTTTTCATATAAAAATTTATTTAAATTTTTGATATAACTTTTATCCGTTTTTTTAATGAGAAGTTGCTGCTCTTGTTAGTGAATTATACTTGAAATTAGTACATATACTTTTTTCTGTTTATTTTGTAAATTTGATCATCGAAAAATTAAACAATAAGTGAGTTTTTTGTGTAAGAAAAATGTTTGTGTGAAGGAAAATAATAAGCTAGATATTAGAAATAAAAAATATATTTTTCATTACACCTGCGCACTGCAACTGTTCAAACTAATATAAATGTATGAAAATAAGATTGATTGTGTCGTAAAACTTTGCAGGCGAGGCATAAATGGATCTTTTAGAAACTTTCAAGACTTATTTGTCAACTTATGTTGCTAATTTGTTTTTAGTAAGAGTGATTAAAAATGGATTTTTCTATGCTCTACACTGGGCGGAAAACTTAAGGCAACGTGTTTTCTTTAATGAGGTTTCAAACAAGAAAGCCAAAGGACTTGAATTTTTTTCTCGATATCAGTAATTCTGTAACTTCCGAATGACTGTCAAAACTTATCAATAGTTTAATCAACGAAAAAATTTTTTAATTAATATTCTAAAAATACCTTTTTATAATTTTTACATTCTACGTGGAACCACGAGACCTTGTTCTTGTTAACAAAATTTTCAAATTCGTCTCTTATCAAGGTTTCGTAAATCTTATTAACTGTATCAATGTTCCCGGAAAAGCTTTGCAGTCATCAGTCAACGAAGCAGTGATTCTTGTACAAAGTTATCAGTCAGTGTTCCTAAGACTGTCGCCAACAATGCAGATTCTTTGTGGAATTATTCTCGTTACCATAGCAGTTTTTCTGCTGGATTTCGTTGGTGAGTTTTTTCAGTGTCAATGTCATTCAAAAAATCTAAAACTAAATCTACAAGCTGTGTCATTCAAAGTATTAAAAACGAAACTGCAAATAAAAACACTTGATGTGTAACTCTCTTGCATTTTAAACTTTTAAAATTGAATTTTAAAAATTGTTTTATTCAGCTATATCGTATACGAATTCTAAGCTGCCGAGTTTGAAAATTATAACTTTTATAAATTGTAGAGCTCAAAGATTCAGTTGCAGTAACAAATTCTAAATTTTGGTGCTTTCTATTATAATTGGGAATTTAGAAACAAGCCTGACTTCAATTTTTTTAAATTGTTAAAAATTATTAAAATTAAAATAATTACAAAGAAAATTTTACATATTTGATCACGGAAAAATGCCCCACCAAAGATTAGTAGAAAATTAATAATTCGATTATTTGAGCTACTTGCTAATTTAGTAGTGCAAATCAACCTGTTTCTAAGTGCAAAAAAATTACTTAGGGCTGTATATAATAATTTTTAAAATTGTTGTAAAATTGTAAAACGAAAAACGTAAAAAACAAAATTGTAATAGAACCATGCCATGGCTTAACATTTTTGACTTTATTGAAACAATAGGAAGGTCATATGATGAGATTGTGAGCATCGTTGCCTGTTCCCAATAAAAAAAATTACTTCTGTCTGTTTAAACAATGGTAAGATAAAGAAAAAATATTTAATTTTAAAATGCTTGGAGCTCAGTAAAAATAATGTAACTGTTTTAAAAACTGTTTTACCAAAAGCAAAAAAACCTCATCATTATTTTTTGGAGACAATTCTAGGTGTATTTTTATTTTATTTTTAAAAAATAAATTACACAAATCTCAAATCAATATCTGTGTAGAATTTCAAGGTCGTAATAACTTTCACTTTTCCTGAAACATAAAGGGTGTCTTGCTGGTAAAAATAAAATTGCTAATTGTTAAAAGAAATTAATTTTGAACAAGAAAGAACGGTTTTTCAATAAAATAGTTCCACTTTTAAGCTACTTAGTTCAATTTTAAACCAAAAAGATAATTTTTTAACTGAAATAATTTTTATGGGTTATTTTTATCGAAAAAAGTCATTTTTTGCCCATGTGCGGCACCTTGGCAAGTAGGAGTGACCCTGCAGTGGTCAGCCGTGCTCTCAAATGTACTATGAGTCAGACATACTGACAATGGCATTTTTCAAGTTAATACGCATTTTGAATTAAGCGGCCCTCTTGCTGAAAAACTCGTGGTATCAAGAATTTACTAAAAATTTTAGAATATCTGAGTTATTGGGTATTTTCAAAATTTCTAAGTTTTTCAAAATTAATAAAATTATCAAAATATCCCCAATTTAAAAAAAATGCTAAGCCTAATTAATGCATTTTTGCACTAATTTTTAAAATAATTTTAACAGTTATAATCTTAAGAAGAAATTATTTAATCATTAAATTCGTTGTATCTAAATTTCTTGCATTATAACTATAAAAAAACGTAAAAGTATGGAAAATCGTTACCAATCGTTACCAATCGTTACTAATCGTTATTGGTAAGCACCGGGAACGTCAAATAAAAAAAAGCAATTTTTGCGTAATATTTGTTTATTTATAAACAAGATCAAGGCCCATTTTACAACCGTTCAACGTAAAAAAACTTTTAAATACATATTTATGAAATATCATAAATTCGACTATTAAAGTGAAGACAACGAAAAGAATTTTGCAGAGAAAAAAATGCAAAAACTTATGTTGAAAATAATGAGCAGGCAATAATAAATCATGATTAATATAATGTAAATTGATATAATTTTGAAACTCGGCGAAGTAGATAAAGTAGAAATCACTTTTCTATAATGAAGAACATTAATAAAATAATAAAAATATTTTTAACAAAAAATGAAAAAATCAAACTGTTAGTTAGAAAAATTAAATTTAAACAACAAAGAACGGATTTTCAAAAAATATTTTAACTTTCAAACTCTGTAATGAATTTTCAAATAAAAAATTGAAATCCTCGACAAATATAATTTAATTTTAAACCAAGAAGATATTTTTTAACTAAAATAAGGATTCTTTAACAAAAATAGTTGCATTTTCAACAGAACAAATTACAATTGTTTTCTAAAAAACATAAGTTATTAAGCAAAACTCAAATAAATATATTTTAAGTTTAAAAAATTATAGCTTAAAGGAGCAGATGATTTTTCAACTAAAAATGGGAAATATTTAATTGACACATATATAGTTTTCCGTTGAAAAATCCAACTTTCTCTTAAGAATGTCAGAGAAATAATGGACTAGTGATATATCTCAAGGAGAGATGCGACCTCCATATATTTTTACAGGCACCAAGAATGTCAAATAAGAAAGGCATTTTTTTCGTCATATTTTTTTATTTATAAAAAATCATTTTCAACCAAGAAAGTTTTTTTCCAACCATTCAACGTAAAGAAATTTTCTAATGCATATGTATTAAATAGCAACTATCAAACTTAGATCAGCGAAAAAGATTTCACGGAGAAAGAAATTGCAAAAAGTTTTTGTTATATTGAAAATAATAAACATGCAATAATAAATTATGACTTATGTAGTTTAAACTAATATAATCTCAAAATTCGGAAAGACCGGGCTTTCCTTTGAATTCCCAGTCATTTTCTGCTTTTTACCCTGTCAATAAAACTAATAAACTTTTCGAGATCGGGACTCTCGGCGAGAGATCAGACTCGGCTAAGCTCGGCGAAGTTCGGATGGCGTCAGCCGTTAGTTTAACTTATTGAGGCAGCGTGCGCATCACGAATGTGGGGAAAGATTTCAAAGTGTTTCAAGATTTCCTGAAAGAATTATCCTAAAATTTCCAGCACAGCAATCTGAGATTTCTCAGTGATTGAACCCTAGCGTCTCCTTATATCGAGGCGAAAGATGTTTACAAATCAAAAGAAAACTGATATTTAATAATTATTTAAATATTTTAAAACTGGTGATAAAACTATTACCCATATATCTGCAAGAGCGTAAAAAATATTTTTTTTTTTTTACAGATTCAGTATCACCTACTAAAGAAGAATTTGAAAAGCATCTCTATAAATACGATCAACACAAGACTTTTAACACCCTTAAAGGTAAATTTTAAACTCTTGCAAGACATGAAAACAGAGGAAGAACATACGTATGGTTAGCAGCTAAATCTTCTTCCTCATGGAAGAAAGGTATTCTCTAAGGAAAGCAAAAAGGGACACTTTAATAAAATTTTTAAACTTATATTTTATTACAGTTAAATTAAGATTTCTGCTGGAACTAATTGGTAGCAGGCACTTTTTTTT
The DNA here is from genome assembly GCA_010014905.2 of Druon quercuslanigerum. Classification (NCBI taxonomy): domain Eukaryota; kingdom Metazoa; phylum Arthropoda; class Insecta; order Hymenoptera; family Cynipidae; genus Druon; species Druon quercuslanigerum. Next base: position 4,925 of record JAAAKG020146630.1, read on the forward strand.
GGATTGAAAGTTTTGGTGAAAAATTTCTGCTGGAAACTTCCACTACATGTTTTGGAAGTTTATTTTTGAGACTTATGAGAACGCTACAATACATAAAGTCGTAATTTCGAAATACTGGAATTCGTATAGTACCTAACATGTATTGGAATTTTACAATACAAATTTAGTAGCCAAATTGAAAAAAAAAAGTATTGAAAAAAGTATTGATAGAATTCATGGGATTTAAATACTTATTCAAATACAGTGAATTTCTTAAATTCAATTAATTTCGTAAATCCTTGAATTCCATAAATCCCGCGAAATCCTTCAATTCTGTCTATTCCTAAAATTTTATGAATTATTTTAATTCCATTAATTTTTAGAATTCATTCAATTCCTTGAATTTTATTAATTTCGTGTAATTTATGAATTCCATGAATTGTAATGATTAACAATTTTACAACTTTTTTTCAAATTATTATATGATGTCAAACTTTAAACCGAAAAACGTAAAAGAGAAAATTTTAGGAAAACAAGTCCATGGTTTAACATTCTTGACTTTATTCCAACAATGGGAAGGTCATATTATGAAATTGTAAGCGTCGTAGCCTGTTCTCAATCAAAAAATAATGCCTTCTGTCTGTTTAAACAATTTTAAGATAAAGAAAAAATGTTTAATCTTTAAATTCTTGGAGATCTATGGGCTTTAAATTAATTATATACTTGCAGAGACTTTATGTTCGACACTTTTTTTTTAAATTTTTCATAGAAAATTGCAATGTTCGCAAACATTTTTCATGGCTTTTTAAAAATTTTTAATCCGGAATCTAAAAACCCTTCCATTTGATGTAATAAAAACTGTACTAAAAATAGAAACGTTCGAACTGAAACACTTGAATTTTAAACTTTAAAAGTTAGAATTTAATATCTGTTTCGTTCAAAAATTTGGTAAAAAAGGAAAATTCCCCGTTTCAATCCAAAGTTTTATTTCTTTTCGGAATATTTCCCATTTATATTCAGAATTTTTATTCTTTTTCTAAATTCTCCATTTCTACTAATTCTAATTGTAAGACAACAATTTTTCTTGTCAAATTCCAGTTCCACTTCAAAATTTGAATTTGTTTCGAGAATTCCTTTTTTCAACACCGAATAACAACTTTGTTTAAAAAATTCAATTTTTCATTTGAAATTGTTATTCTTTCGAATAAATTGCAATTTCACCTTAGAATTGGTTAAAAATTGAACATGACTAGTTCAAATCTAGATTTTTAATACTTAAAGAAATTTCTTTATTTCAACTCAGATATAAAATCCTTTTGATAAAATGCTTGCTCAAATCAGGAATTTCACTTCTTTTCAAAAATTCTCCATTCCAAAAAGCATCATAATTTTTTTTGAAATACCCTTTTTTAATTCAAAATTTAGATTTTGTTCTAAAATGCCTTGTTTCAACTAAGAATTATTATTATGTTTAAACAATTCAATTTTGTTATTACGGATTGTTATTATCCTTAATGAATTCAAGCTCCAACTAAAAATTGTTTAAAAATTAAAAATTCCTAGTTCAAATCCGAAGTTTTAATCCTTTTCCAACATTCTCTGCTTTAACTACGAACTAGAATTTTTTTTTAAATTCGCTGTTCCACTTCATAATTCACATTTTTGTAGAAAGTATGTGGATTTAACTTGGAATTAGAATAATTGATTTTAAAAAATGTCCTGTGCAATCTCGGAATTGATTAAAATTATTAATTCCCTTATTCAAAAAAAAAATTTTATTTCTTCCAGTTTCAACTCAGAATTGGTTAAAATTAGAAAATTTTTGGTTTTAAGTCAGTATTATTATTATCCTGGATAAATTCCAGTTCCAGTTATAAATTTGTAACAAACTTAAAATTTACATTTTTTTTAGAATATTTTTTTTAATACTGCAAGAATAAATTAACTTTTTTAAATTGTTCCACATTCATTTTTGGCAATTTTGTGAATCTTTAAAAAAAAATTTTAAATATTCTCTTAGAAGTAGTTTCTTAAAATAAAAAATAATTTTCAGTGTTATTCTTCTAAAGCCTGTCCAGATTAATTTTTTTACTTTTTTTAAATCTTCTAAATATCTTTCAAGTTGCTCGTATTTTTTCTAAACACAATAGTTGTTTATTTGTTATTTATAAATAAAAATTCAAGAATTTGACGTACAAATTAAATTTGGTACAATAGAACAATTAAAACTTGAAAATGCACAGTTTATTATTTTTTTGTTTACTTTTGAGTATTGATTTATTACTACTAGTTTTTTATCAACAGTCAAATATTTTGAAATATTAAGTGGCTTTTCTTTTTCTTAATTGGAAAATGTCAAATTGCATGGTTTTCAAATTTTATATATTAGACTTAAATTATAGTTGAAATTCACTTAGAGCCTTCAATTATACATAAGCAGAAACTGTGAAAAATTTAAACAAATAAAAAAGTTCGGGCTTCCAATATATTTTTTTCTTCTTCTTGCTTTGAATTTCTAAACACGAAAATAATATTTTCTGAAAACTCCCATTTTTTATTTTTGGTCAAAATTTGTACATTTGCGATGGCCAAAAAGTTAAAACAGTTTAAAAAAAAAGCAATATCTATAATTTATATTTTAATATATTTTGAAGAAACTTAGAAGAAACATAATCCACGATTGTCTAAGCAAAAACTCAGAAAAAAATATTTTAAAGATAATCAGGAAAATAATAAATTGTAGAAATGCCAAACAGATTCTTATTTAAATACCAGAAACCTTTTAAATTAATTTTAAAAATTGTCTTATTAAAAAAATAAAATAGAACCGCCTAGACTCGTCTCCCGAAAAATTTGTTGTGACTTTTTTTGTATCGAAAATATCTCGATGTGACTTTTTTTTTTACATTTTTTGAAACATTTACGGTATTTGTTGTTTAGAGTACATTTTCAAATTGCTTTTGAATATGCAATTTTTAACTTGTGTAAACAATTTAAAAAAAAATAATATTCGGATAAAAAAACCTCTAGATTCTTTGCCGATAACTGTTGATGAGATTTTTGGATTTTCTGTTGAAAGAATTTTTTAAACAATTACATTATTTTTATAGTTCTGAAATTGTTACAAACAAAATAAAGGTTGGATTGAAAAATGAATAAAACCGCTGCGTCATGTCAGCTCTGTTATGAGTGTGAATTTGGAAACAATCGTGACTTCGATTTTATCAAAGTTGCCAATCGGCATTGAGGAAGAGTTACGAAAATGCTTTGAAAATTTTCGTTACAGAATGATTTTTTAGAGATATATAACTTTCCTAAGAAATGGTTTTTTTGGTATTCAATAACTTTTTCCTTTATGCAAAAGATTCCTGAAGGTCTTTTTATATATTAATATTTATTGCGGCTATTAGTTTTTTAAATAACTATCCAACACATGCAGGGGACGTTAAAAAAATTAATTTAAAAAAAAGAGGAAATAGCTTAATAGTTTAATTATAACCAAAATAAATGATGAATTGTTGCTGAAAAAGATGAATCATATACTAAAACTTAAATATTTAAATTTTAAGTGAAAAAGATTACTTTTTGACCAAACAGATGAATTTTCAACTAAAAATTAAAAATAGTCAATTGCTATATATTCCGTTTTTTTGAAAGCAAGTGATGAATTTTCAGGCGCGTTTCGCTAACACCTCCAAAATGGAATTTCAACTTTTCATTCATGTCTATCGAGCCAAAATTTGGGGATTTTTTTGGGCTCTCAAAAACTGCAAAAATTAATTTTGAGGAAAAAATTTTCATTCAGAATTTATCATTCTCATGTATAAATTACAGTTTTAACTCAAAATCTGTTAAAAATTGAAAGTTACTTGTTTAAACCTAGAATTTTAATGCTTTTCGAAAATTCTCCGTTTCAACTGAGAATTAGAATTTTTCATGAAATTCCTAGTTCCAATTCATAATTTTATTTTTTCCGAAAAAATCTTCTTTCAACTTAGAATTAGAACTCATTTTTTTATAAACTCTCTGTTCTATCTTGAAATTTATTTGCTTTTTTTAATTTCCTGTTCCAAGAAAATTTATAATCCTTTTAGATAAATACCGGTTTTAACAAAGAATTGGTTAAAATTTGAAAATTTTCGGCTTTAATTCAAAATTAGAATTCATTTAAAAAAGTTCCTGTTTCAATTCAGAATTGCGTTTTAAAGAAAATTATTTAATTGACCAATCACAAATTTTTGTGATTTCGATTATTTCGATTATCTGAGCTACTTGCTAATTCAGTAGTGCAAATCAACTTATTGCTAAATGCAAAGAAGTTACTTAGGACTGAATATAATAATTTCAAAAAATGTTGTAAAATTGTTAAAAGAAAAACGCAAAAAAAAATTTTAGTAGAAACAAGCCATGGTTTAACATTCTTGACTTTATTGAAACAATAGGAAGGTCATATTATGACATCGTGAGCCTCGAAGCCTGTTCCCAATAAAAAAATGCCTTCTGTCTGTTTAAACAATGTTATAAAAAAGAAAAAATATTTAATTTTAAAATTCTTGGAGATCAAGGGTCTACATTTTTTAAAAATTTTTTATAGAAAATGGAAATTATTATGAATTTTTGTCGACATTATTTTCCTTGTATAAGGATGAACATAAGCCTCTGTAGATATGGATTTTAGGCTTGTATAAACAATTTAAAGAAATGGAATATATGTAAATGTCCGCTAAACAAAAAAATGCTGTAAGTGTTTGAAGAATGGTTAAAAACAAATTTAACTTTGAGATATTTTCGAAAGGCATGCAGTAGCTTTGTTCATTTTTCAATCCGCCAATTATTTTTGTAACAATTGCAGAACTATTAAAATTAATGTAACTGTTTCAAAAACTGTTTTATTAAAAGCAAAAAAAACCTCCTCATTATTTTTTTTGAGGCAATTCCAGGTGTATTTTTATTTTATTTTTTAAAAATAAATTACACAAATCTCAAATCAATATCTGTGGCGAATTTCAAGGTCGTAATAACTTTCGCTTTTCCTAAAACATAAAGGGTATTTTGCCGGTAAAATAAAATTGCTAAATAAACAGATTTTGAACAAAACATCTAAATTTAACACTAAAACATAGATTTTTAACAAAAAATAGAAAACTCAAACTTTTAGTTACAAAAAAAATTAAATTAAAACAAGAAAGAACGGATTTGCAATAAAATAGTTTAACTCTTAAACTATGTAATGAATTTAAAAAAAAATTCAATCTTCGACTTATTTAGTTAAATTTTAAACCAAAAAGATAATTTTTAAACTGAAATAATGTTTATGGGTTATTTTTATCTAAAAAAGTCATTTTTCTAATGTGCGGCGCCTTGGCAAGTAGTAGTGACCCTGCAGTGGTCAGCCACTGCAGGGTCATACTGACAATGAAATTTTTCAAGTATCAAATTTTTAAAAGATATTCACTAGACACATGTAAATACGCATTTTGAATGTATTAACTCTATCGTTGCAAAAACTCTTGCATAGACAATTTACTAAAATTTTTAGAATATCTAAATTAATGCATATTTTACGAATTTCCAAAATTTCAAAGTTTTTCCGAATTTCTAAAATTACACAGCACCACAAAAAAAGTGGTCTGTCCCAGAAGCGAGACTAGTGTACCCTTATGTTTTTGGGGTCGCTGAAACCGAATATGACCTCAGAATTGCTTCATCAGGTCTGGATTTTTTTC
>JAAAKG020146631.1:0-10628 GCA_010014905.2 Druon quercuslanigerum
AAGGGATTGGAAAGCCACAGGTATGTACATAATTATTCATTCTTTCAATAATTATTATTATTGATCACATGGAATGTCTTTATTATTATTATGTTTGTACCTCGATCCAAACCCTCACATTTTCATTAAAAGTTAATTCATTTGTAAATGTTGACATTAATCAAATAAAACAAATGATACATATAACGTAACCAGAATTTAAATACCTACTTTCTTCGTTATAGCATCATTTGTTTAAATTTATAATATTGTACACAAATTTTGTAGACAAAAAATTCAGCTGTCAATGTAAAAAGTAGAAAATATATTTTTTTTAATCATTCTGCATGAGTTTCGTGGTTTAATATTTAAAAGAGGCATTTATTTTTAAAATAGTTTAGATATAATGTTAGATATAATATCACAATAAATTGGAGGTTAGGTTAAGATATTGACAGATGCAGCGCATGCGCTATGCTGTTTCTGTTTAGACGTTATTTACGTAAATTCACGTAGAAAACTGGGACGTAATATTCGTACTAATATACGCGTAGAAAACCACATATATTACCTAAAGTATTATACATTCCCAACCCTGCCGTGATTAGAAACAACCGTTGATCAGTTAATAACTCATGTTATTATATAGTGACTAGCGAAAGGAACACGAAGGCTATAGGATTATTATTACATAACTACCAGCTAGCAATAAACCCGCGAAAGCTATTTAAGGTAGATATGTATTTATTTATGTGTTTGAATGCAGTGACCTCTATCTAGGGATACATCCTAGCCCACCATAACCTTAATATGTCGAGTATTTGTTTCACGCAAATTCGTCCGTATTGAAGTTTTTTATTCTGACAATTTGTCCTGGACTTTATTTTTCTAGTCACCTCTTGAACAGAATTAAAAAGTGAATACTGTGTCTAGTCTAAATTCAAGCAAGGTTTAGTATTTTCTAGTATATACCCCGTAGCTTCTACCTGTATTACTTTAGTAGATTAAAAATCACACACTCCCCCACAAGTCATCATGCACTTCACGTGTCAAAGTTTTTGAATAAAAAAGTATCTTTAGTCTCTACCGCAGCTCCACATCCTCGTCAGCACAGGCAAAGCCCTCATCATTGGTAATCGTTATACGTTTGGCAGCATCTATTTTAATGCCGTGAAGGTGATGAAGGTATACACTGAAGGGTGCATACTAGAAAAAGACCAAACGTGGTTTGAAAGTTGTATTAAATTAATATTTATTTTCACGAGGGTATTTTACAAAGAAATATTTAGAGTCATGGAAAGTAACTGTTGAAAGGTATTTCGTATTTTTACAATAATTTTATAGGGGTATCTATTATATTAGTATGATAATTTTAAACTTCGAAAGTATTAGGAAAATGAAATTATATTTATTACCAGAGCTGGGCACAGTTAATCGGAAATTTAACTCATTTAATCGTTAATCCGTTAATCTGTCGAAAATTTAACGGAGGCTAAAGTTAATTCGTTAATTGTTAAAGTTAACTTTTTATACGAAGAAAAAGTATACACTAGAGCGTATATATTGTGAAATTTATAAAGATTTTGCTAAACAAAAAAAAGGTGAGAATAAATGGAACAATTTAATTGAACACAATATCCAATTTTTACAAAAATAGGAAGGTACAAATTGGCCCTTTATGAACAGAAGCATGTCGAAATTTTTCTCTGACATGCATGATCTCTTCAGTGACAGAGGACCACCGACCCAATGATCAGTAATGGTATAAATCCCCCGGTGATCTCAGACTGTTCTGCACAAGACACTAATGGTCGTGTCTAATTCACGATAGCATGTCAATTGCTGGAAAATATTGGTGACATGCACAGTGCAGAAAGTGGTTTATTTCAAAATTGTTTGAGTTAACGGAGGATAACGGAAGTTAAATAGTCCGTTAATCCCGATAGTCCGTTATCATTTACCGAAAAATTCAACTCAATTAATTAGCGTTTTAACGGCACTGCCCAGCTCTGTTCATCACAATTTAAATATATAACCACAAGGGACAGCAAATGACAGTCACAACATATATAACGATCGTCACTATAGCCTTTCCGAGAAGTAGCGCCGCGGATAAGAGTAAATGGATTTGCGGGAAGTGTACGGTGGTCACAAATACGTACACAAACGAAAGCTTTTTCAGCCGAAACTGCAGTGTATTGGGTTATTTCCCCACCATCGTCAGCCCCAAAACCGGTGTAGGTTTTTGGTCAGTTTTTACTGCTTGACAAATTTCCTTAACCAAAGTATTAAATGTATATGGATTATGTGATGGTTTTGATTACAATAGTAGCATTAAACAATATTATTAATATTATATACAGTGACAGTGTCTAGTACACAGAGAAAAATGGGTATTTAAATGTAGACGTTCAAATGGTAAAATTGTTGCACCTAACTTGCAGACATTCATGCCAAACCGTATCATCCGATCGACATTTCGTACCCTTTATATGTTTTTCGTTCGTGTACAAATATTAAAGTTTAATTTTAAATTCACAAATAAGTTAACAATTAATTCCTTATATGGCCATAAATAAGTAAAATCCTCAAATATTTACAGGCGTTATTTGACATAACCATACATGTAATATCTCGGATATTTCAGTTGAACCTTTGGATGTTATAGAGTAACATCTCACTTTTTAAGATCTACAGATGTCAACTTTGAACATCTAGATTTTTGTCCTATAGTTAAACATAAAATATCTTAACCCTGAACATCTAGATGTTACGTTTAAACATAAATTTTTCTCCGTGTACTAGCAGACAGTTTAGTTCAGGCTCTATTGTAACCATTGCTTGGTCAAGTTTTTATTTATATTTTGTGAATTGTGAATGTATTTTGTAAACATTGTGTACAATTTTTTGTCAATATTATAATTCGTGAATTTCATATGCAAAACGATCGAGGAGTTATCGAGAGGAGAAGTTTTTAGTTAACGTACATAATTGTGATTTCGCGCGCCAATTTCTGTGACTGACGCCGCTTTCTTTTCTAGTTTTCATAATTTTTCTCCTAATTTTCTCTAATTTTTTTATCTACAAATTTTATTTTTGCGTTTTTATTTTTCCGAAATTCATTTCCGTTTGTCTATCTAAAAAATCGTTATTTTAATTTACTTTTTATTTTTTGTAATGCCTAACTTATCCAGTCCTGCTATAAGGAATACAGATAAGGAGCTTATTTTTCAGGTTACCCTGGTGGAGGGAATGAACGGAAAGGATACGCTACAGCATACCCTTAAATGGTCGACATAGTATCCGTTCCGTATCATGCACCAAAAACGCAAAATACAGTAAGATTAGTTTAGTTCAGGCTCTGTCGTTTACTTGAAAGATGGCCATTGCTTGGTCAAGTTTTTATTTATATCTTGTGAGATAGATAGATAAACGTTTATTTTTCAGCCTGCTGGCCTTAAAAAATTGACTTGCTTACACCTTCATTTTTTACAGAATTTTCTTACAGCTAACTCCTTAAAACTAACATCCCTTCACACATAATGTCTAAGCCGACCTTACCTTCCTCGCTTCACATCGCCCCGCACGCATGTCGCTACTTTCTTGCCTCGCACGCATGACGCTATTTTCTTGCTTAACCTCGCCTTACCAGCCTCTGCCTCCGCAGCTAATCTAAACTAATTCTTAATCTACTTCCTCTCCTAAACACAATCGTTCCTTCTCCATTCTTCTTCCTCCTTCCTTCTCTTCACACTTCCAACCAGTGTTCCACTTTTGCATCCCCTTTCCCGCACAAGTCACACCTCTTCTTAGCAGAAAGCCAGAAGCTACCATAACTTTCCATGCATCCGCATCTCATTCTCGCTATAAGTTCCTGACTTCCTTGCTCTTCTTTCTCACACAAATATTGCGCTCTCTCCCTTGGCATAATCCACATATAGTTCCCATTAAACCTTGACTCTCTTATTCTCTCCTCCCCTGCTTCCTTCTCTCTCTCTCTCTCTCTCTCTCTCTCCATGCTATTCCTTTTAACCAAATCATACACTTTCCTTCCATCCTCATGTATCATTCTCACTTCATCCATTTGCACACCATTCGTTCTAAAATACCTTTCCCTTTCCACCTTAATCCGCCCACCCCTACGTCTCTTTTTCTTCTCCCACCAGCATTCCCTAACCAGCTTACTCCCCCCCTCTTCAAAAAATTTCCGAGTCCGCCCTGACGGCGTGAAATGTATTATCGTGGGACGGACGAATTTATATGCATAATCTGTTTGCTTAAAATGAGAACTTTTCTAAAAAATTCAACTATTTGGCTAAAAATAACTTTTTTAGTAACATATTAACTTTCTGACTAATGATGCAAAAAAATCTTTTTTTTATTGAAAATGCCACTATTTTTTCAGGAAATTTTAAGATTTGATACAAAAATTAACTGTTTAAAACTTTAAGTATTTTGTATCAAAATATAAAATTAACTTTTTTTATGTGAAAGCATATTTTCGGGTTAAAAGTTCAACTGCCTTGTATATAATTCGTATTTTTGTAAAAAAAAATCCGTCTGTAAGTATTAGACAAAAAAATGGACAAAATTAAACAAATATTTTTTACCATGGATAAAAATCCAAAAGAAATGGTTGACACGGCCCTGACTGTTTACGTTTCCAGAGACTGATTCAGTCGCACGGTCAGTGCGAGGCGACCCCCGAAATTGCTCTTATATTGGCTCTTTTGCATATAACAAATGGTTATTTCATTATTTGATGTAAAAAAAGACCTGAAAAAATTCGACTTCTTGACCAGGCAAACCTGGTCAATACCTTGAATTTCGTTCCTAAGAATCGCTGGAAACCCTGATTCTCCTGTTTGACTAAAATACCAACTATTAGATGTTTTGTCAAAAGAATGAGATTTATTAGAAATTTGAAGAACAGAAAAGTTAAAATTAGAATTTTCTAACATTTTGTCTAACTTCATTTAAAAGTAGGGTTAAGAAGTACAACTTTTCTTTTCAATTTAGGATTTATAATCTATCCCCTCGAAAATTTGAAGCTTATAGATTCAAAATAGCTTGAATTTTTTGCACTCCCGAAGTTGATTGTTTTCTTCAAGTTTTTAACAGTTCACTTTAGTGTTTTCGAATTTTAAAGCGTTTTAATTTGTTTTATAAAGACATGAAATGTTAAGCAAAATAAACCTAAACATTTCCGATAAAAATTCTTTTATAAATTTAAGGTTCTGAATTTGCAAACAAAAAATATTGAAAATTTTACCATTAGAAACCAAAAATCTTTCGAATTGAATGCTTCGTTTCAGGGCTCTCAAAAAAAAACTTTTACTATCCCAAAGTCAAAACTAAAAATGTAAAAGTTTGAGCTGTTCAAAATTCAACAAATTATTAATTACTGAATTTTAAACAATCCCTTTTTCTCCTATTCTCAAAAAACTTCCCCTTTCTTCCTTTTCTCTTTAAATAGACGATATTTGAAAATAAAATATTTTTATTGCGCGAAAAATTCTCTGACATTAATCAGTTTAACCATTATTGAATAATAACACAGGCCCATAAAAAAAATTTGTCTGCAAGAGACAAGTGACTAGGCTACTCTTTTGGCTTTTGAGCCGCTTAATCCAAATCTGGACTCAGAATTTCACCTACACGTCTCAGTTTTCCCCTAGATGGTAACAGTAGGGAAAAGTCTAGGGATTTCAGGTCAGTCAGGCTATACGAAAAATTTGTTTGCACGAGAAAAGTGACTTATCAGTGAGAAAATTCCAGTGCTCTGGGTTTGACGTTCAGAAGTAAGGGGAAACAAAATCGTAGCGTAATGAAAGACGGATAATTTTAAAGGTGAAAATGTTGTACGTTAATGAGCCGAAAAGTAATGTGGTACAAAATTTTTTGTAGCTTGCAGATCTGAAAATGTGATCAAAAGTAAGGAAATTTGACCGCTTTTAAAGACAGCGAACTTTGGAGTATAGTTTTTTATTGACAAAATAATAAGAAAAAGTTCATGGTGTTACTTTGAACATTTCTGAACAGATTGCCGTTGAAAAAATTGCAAAATATAAATAATTGTTCGTTTTTTATACATAAATATGCAACTAAACTATCTTCGGTTCTACTGAACTTGGACTATCTGTAATGACTTCCAATTTGAATGAAGTATGTGCTTCTTGTTGTCTTTATGCAAATTCCAATATTGGAAGTCAGTTTTTTATAAGGGAAAGCAAGTGCCAGAAACCAGCTTGGTGCCGTTTTTTGAGGGGATCGTCTTAGGTTTTCCTCACGACGCAGAACTTGTGCCTCTGAGCCTCCATCTGGCCTTGAACGATGCTGAACGAGACCCCAATAGACAGGTATGTATCCTTCGAACTTATTTCATGTGGTGAAAATGTCTCTGTGAAAGAAATATAAATATTTACTTACGTAATATTGTAACTGATGACGGAAAAATGATCAACACCGACCAATTTCAAATAAAATTTAGATTTTTGGAGAATTAACAATTAAGATTGTGAATCATTTAAAGGGATTTTAATGGTTTAAAAAATGAATTTTTCAACTTAAGATTGCATGAAAAATTTAAATTAATTTTTTTTTAAATAAATTTAAAAAAATGTTTACCAAGATTGTTAATTTAAATTTAATTATCATTGAGAATTTTGCAAAACTTATTACCAGATTGAAGGAAACCTGGAACAATTTTAAATAAATTATAAAGTTTTAACAAAATTTGTGAATTAATAAAAAATTGGAAAGGCCTCAAAAATTTAAATTTTTAATGATTTCAAAATAAATTTCTGAAATTGTAAAAAAAAATTGCAAATGTTTTCAGACAATAACAAAATAATATCGTAAAATTCTGGAAAATAATGTAGATGATTTCGATGAAACAATGTTTGAAATATTTTTGAAACAATTGTTCAATTCTGCATGATTACAAAAGTTCAGAATAAAGAGATGGTCACACGTTGCGATTCACAAGGTTTTTCAAAATCTGAAAGATTTCAAGAGAATAAGAAATTTTTCGTATCATTTATGGAAAATTGTAATGGTTTTTTATTTCCCAACATTCTTTTTGAGAGAACAACAGAACAGGCTTTAAGAAAGTTAAAAAGGTTTGTAAAAATATCAAAAAATAATCTTAAACAATAAAAGGCAGTTTTAATTTTGCAGAATTGTTTACAAAGTTGTAGAAAAAAATTTGAACAATTTTGAAACATATTTAGAAGTTGTAACAACAAGTTGAGACTAATAAAAAAAATGGGAAAACCTTTAAAACAATTAAATTTTTGATGATTTGAAAATAAAATTCTGAAATTTTTAAAAATATTTATTCAAAGGTTTCATGATAATCAGAAAATTTTCTTTAGCTTCCAAGGAATGTTACAATAAGTCTTTATTTAAAAAATTAAATGTCAATAAAATATTTAAAAATATTTAAAAAAATTAGAAAACACTTTCAAAATTATTAAACCTTAATTTGGAGAATTGTAATACAATTTAAGGAATATTTTCAGTAAGTTTGACAGTATTCAGGAATTTTTGGTATTCTGAAGAGACTAAAAACATTCTACAATTTTAGAATTTTTCTCAAAGATTTCGCAGCGTGGAAATGTCATAAATATCTTTTACATTACTCTAATTTTTTCTACAATTCTGTACACACTCCTGAAATAAAAAAATAAAAATTCCTTAGAAATTTTCCAGATTTTTCCGAACTCTTTATCAAGTACAGAATTATCCCGACGGTAAGAAATTATGGAAGAATTTTTTCCTGCTGAGATTTTGACTATTAATTATGCTATTATATGTACAAAAAGAGAGATATATTTTGTGAAAATATAGTGTATAAAAAGTATATAGAAATTGAGAGTGGGAAGGATGAACTGTTTTCGAAACAGTCAAATTTTGAACCTCAAAGTATTATCTTTTTACAGGTTATTTCAATGTTAATAATAATTTTATATCAAATACTTATATTTTCATAATAATTGTTAAGGTTTTAAAGTAATAGGTACATTTTCAGAAACAGTTAATTTAAAACAAATACTTTCATTTACTAACAAATTGTACAACTCTGATGTGAAGAAAATGATTTTCCGTAAGTCAGTTCAATTTTCACCGCGAAAAAAAAGGAATGAATTGATATTGCAACGAATAAATATTTCTTGGCTATACAACATGTACTACTTTAATTTTGAACACAAATAAGATTTTAATTTGGCAGAAAACTGTTAATTTCAACAACAAACTTTACAAGAAAATGGTGAAAAGTTACATTCTCAACTAAAAAATATCAAATTTTAAACAGAAATTGTAACTACAGAGAAGAACAAAGAGATCACTTGAGAACTAAAATGACGAATCCTAAAAAAACAAATTTGCAAACAACTACTCTAAATGAAGACATTAACAAACAGATAAATTGTTTCCTAAAATGATGAATATTAAAGAAAAATATAAAAAACAAATGTTACCCACTAGCACACTGTACTGATTATATTGTTCCTAATTAAAATAATAACATACTTTGCATAATACTTTTATTTCATGTATGAAAACGTAAATTGAGGTTCGAGGGGCGTCACAGTTTAAAAGAGGGACGGCCCTGGTCAAAGCCTAGTGGCAAGGCTTTGGAAGCACGTGGTAAGGAAAACCCAGGACGATCCCCTGAAAAAACGACAACACGCTGGTTTCTGGCACGTGCTTTCCCGTAGAAAAAACTGATCAATTTAAATCATTTCGTTATGTAAAGTAGAACCGAAGATAGTTAAGTTGCATATTTATGTACAAAAAACGAATAATTATTTATATTTTGCAATTTTTTCAACGGCAATCTGTTCAGAAAAGTTCAAAGTACCACCATGAATTTTTTCCTATTATTTTTTCAATAAAAAAGTATGCTGCAAAGTTGACTGTCTTTAAAAGCGGTTAAATTTCCTTACTTTTTATCACATTTTCAGATCTTCAAGCTTCGAAAAATTTTGTGCAACATTACTTTTTGGCTCAGTAACGTACATCATTTTCACCTTTAAAATTATCCATCTTTTATTAAGCTACGATTTTGTTTCGCCTTACTTTTTCAACGGCAAACCCAGAGGACTGGCAGTTTCTCGCCGCTGAATCTAAATTTGGCCTCAGAATTTCTCGTACACGTCTCAGGTTTTCCCTAGATTGTATAAGCGAAAATAGACACATGGATGTATATTCTTAAGTGCAGCGACTTATAGAGACTTAATTTGTACAAAGAAATTTTTTATTGTGCCTTCTGTTTTCCCTAGCTTGGGCATTTCTAAGGAAATTGAAGGTCTTTCTTAGGTTATATAGATCGATAGGGGAAAATATAACAAAAACATATCCTTCACAGTTTTGCGTGCGAAATCAGTCACTTGTCCCGTGCAGAAACCTGTTTTTTGGTGAGAATGTGTGACCAGAAAATCCCTAGGCTTTTCCCTAAATTTCCATCTAGATAGAAAATGGAACAAGCCCGAAAAGTTTGGTGTTCAAATTTAGATCTAGCACGCAAATCTGCGAAGGATACGGCATTTTTGTTATTTTTCCCGTACAAATCTATACAATATGAGAAAGACCTTAAATTTTCCTAGAATTACCCAAGCTAGGGGAAATAGAAGGCACAATAGAGAATTTCTGTGTACCAATTAAGTCTCTCTAAGTCACTGCACTTAAGAATATAACATCCATGTGTCTATTTTCGCGTACACAGTTATTATCAAAGTAACGTCCAGAATATACCTACACTGAAAAAATTTTGGGCGAGCCGCGCTCCCACGTGGTAGAGCTGGAACACCAAATGCGTCGCGCGCTGCTTGCCTACAGCTTGGTACAAATCCTCTCTTTTATTGGGCACTCTCTGTGCCCACATTGGAACAGCTGTAGTACCAACAGTGTTGGTACTGTAACGCTCCCTTCTGGCGGGAGCACGGTATCCCCACGCCGAGTTTCGCGCTGAGATTGTGTTGATTCGATAAACGGTTTGTTATTTCGTGCCACTTTCGTGCTGATTTTATATCTGAAAAATGTATGCTTAAATTTAGTTTTGGTCGAATCGTTTCTTTTATACTTCTTTTTTCTTATGTTGTGTATTTATCTCTAATGAGCCGAAAAGAAGGTAGTTTAGAAATGTAATTTTGATATCTAGATTTTTTAAGCTCTGATTTCGATACACAAAGTTATTCACAAGAAAACTGATTTCATTTTTATCTTAAATGAATTTTTAAATAGAGACAATTTGTTACTCAATTTGTCAAAAAATCTATTTTGTATTAAACAATGTATCAAGGGTGTTTTTAAATATTAGAAGGTAAAAAAATGTGTGGTTTAGATTATATCTGTTGCTATTTCGAAAATGTAAGAATCTGAATGGATTTACTTGAAAATCAACCGCCAAAAATGTCTTCAGGAAACTTTATTATATTTACATTTGTATGATTATGTATACTTTTAAGGTTTTCGAAAAATTGTGTTACCATCGATTTATAAATAAAAGTTTATTTTATACCTGATGTTGAAAATTCTTTATCCTTCATTTATAAAAAAAAATTAATTTTTTGAAATTGGTGTACTTTTTTATGTATTATATTATTTTTTAAGTACTTTGACTTTTTTTTACTCTTTTTTAAATG